>CAKAOH010026120.1:0-37492 GCA_916701665.1 Sebastiscus tertius | reverse complement strand
TACTGCAAAACCAAGTAATTACATACAATGCTGTTGTAGCTGCATGCATTAACATAGACAGAGGCAGTGATGGCTGTCCAAGAACAGCACCAGCGATCCAGTGCAACCCTCAGCATCTGCGACATGCCTTGGAATGGGAGGCCATCTGTTTTATTATGACTTTTCGCAGCTCAATGAGGCCTGAAAATGAACACCGACATTGATGTGACCATCGGCAGAATCCTGAGTCGTGCTCCAACTCAGCAAATATCGCCTCTGTCCTGCCTTGGTCCAAAAAGTCAGCTAGAATGAAGGAGAAAATGGGTGCTCAAGCTTAAATCACATACTGACGACAACGAAACCGTGTTAGGAAGAAATATCCTTGTCCAGATCAATAGCCTTATTCACTTGATAAGGCCTCCCTGATCGATGAGCCACTCCTTTGAGTGGATTCAAGTAATTAGATTAGAATTATTGCCCTGGAATGGAAATGCGCCTTTAGGCACCAAAAGCACCCATTAATCCTACTCTCTACAACCATGAAATGTAGTCATCCTCACAAATGTGAAAGAGTACTATAGGGGGAGAGTGCATGAGCAGATTACTCATTTCTTAGGAGTGTTAAATTGATTTTAGGAATGTCTGGATTTTGCTTTAATCTGAAATATACTGGCCACAGAGTAAAACCACTGGCTACTTCTCAGATGCATTTACCCAAAGTACCTAATGTGAAATACTAGCAACACAGAGGAAATGTATTCAGCTTTTTGTAGAATTTGCACAACCGAATATCATCTAAAAACAATATATATATATATATATATATATAGAGATATATAATCTCCCAACTGTGTTTAAAGCACTCAGAGAACGTAAACAACTACTTGTTTAAGTTAATACATCATTTGTTTGTCATTACTCTCTGATAAAATCACACAATTAATGTATTTAATTTGTATAGTATACAAACCTATCAAACGTGTTGTGTGTGATTAATCGACTTAACGTTTCTGCCCTTACTAGTTGGCACCAGAAATACTATTGTTATTTTCTGAATGTACACATTTAAATGACATATTGACATATGCTGTCTGTTGCTGTGGAGAGCCCTCCTCCTCTCTGCTCTGATCTGAACTCATCAGCTGCTCCTGACTCACTTCCTCCCCGCTGCGTTTTTCCGTCACCGCCTACCACCACCTCCTCTTTCCGAAATAGCGGCTGGGTTTAGCAGTCAGCCTGGTTCTCTCCTGATCGACTGGATTGGCCAGCAGATACGGCTGTATCGAATATCTTTTTTTTTTACATTCAAAGCTTTGATTGAGGTTTTTCGAATGAAGCTTTTAATGTTTCCATCATACTTGATGACGTTATCACTTCTAAACAATGGGGGAAAATATGATTTTGTGTTATAGGAGTTATATAAATGTAATTTATGGTGCTGTTATATTAGACCGCCCCGTTAATACAGGTGCGTGCAAAGGTGCAAAAGTCATTTTTGAAAGGCTAAACGCCAACAAATATAGATTTAAAAAGAATATTTCATGAGATAAAAACATAATGTGAATTTTTGGAAATGATTACATCTATCTTTTTTCAATAAATGTTGAGTTTTGGACTGAGGACTGCGACAATTAATGTTACAGAGACGATCGAGCCGCGTTGTGTGTGTTTGAGAGAGATAGAGCGGAAGAGAAGGTGGAAGGTAATAAAACTGGCACGCTAAGATACTAATGGTAGACTATAAGCGATGCCAAATGGTGACTCCTCTTATTACTCCACACATCAGGTTCGTGAGGCACATTCCTAACTGAGCAGACACCGGAGACATATTGATTTCAGCTGTATTTAAAATACTATTTGGTTATTAAAAAAAATGTGATTAACAATTTCAAATGACTCTTATACACAATGTTTATAGATTCAATTGTGTTAAATTTTGACTGTTTTGTGAGTGTGTTTTTTTACTTTTAGACTAGTCAACTAGTCTAAGTTTAAACTTCCTTTTAAACAAATATCCCAAACCAAAATGTACCCTCTAAATGATTTTTTAAAGCGGGCAAAACACTTTGTCATAGTCAATAAACACACTGTTATGATAAATCACATATGGGCTGATGCAACACATCTGGGCGGCATCGAGAGTGCAGCTGTTGAGATGTTGCGTTGTGCTGAAAAGATCCCAGGGTGAACTATTAGTGCTGTTGCTTTTTTTTGCCATGCCATAAAATAAACCTGCCTACATGATGAGAGAGGCCTACCACTTAAGTGTAACACCTGTTTTTCACATTTCACAGCATTAAAATAGAAATAAGTCTCAATTATTGCCCGTGTGTAGAACAAGGCATATTCAATATGCACAGTTAAGATGATACAACCCGTTGGACTCTATAACAATACTGCTTGAAAAAGCTTCTGCATAAAAAAACAGATTTGGCATCGCTTCAAACCAGATCAAAGTACATACTATGTTTGACACACTGTTAAGTACTGTGGCCTGTAATACCCAGAAACAAAGACTACAAACTACAGCACAACTGTCATGTACTGTTTTCACGATCACTCCACTAAATATTAATTTATTAATCATATCAAAAGCAAGACATCACATCCCTTTTCAAGCCTGAGTGCAGGGCCAATTGCAATGGCAATACAGAGCTAATGTAATCATACCTTCAGGTGCATATAAGATCATGCTATTCCTCCCAGACCCCACCCTTCTCTACCCAGGCTCCTTGACCAACCGGTAGAGTCACAGTGCAGTGACATGGACATGATCCTTCACCAGCTTCATCAACTGTTTGCACCGGCAAACACTGACAGAGAACAGAAGCATAGCTGTTGGGAAGTGAACCTGGAGCTCTGCATTGGTGCTTATTCCCTACCCCACTCAGACGCCCCTACATTTTTAAAATCAGTATCTGGCCTTGAATAACTCATTTCTCCGACTTACAGCAGCTGCTGCTTGGCAATTCTTTCCTGCATGATATATTAATACAATATTCAATAGTCAACAGAAGGGATATAACCAATTCTAATTCTATTGGCTTTTAGACTTTTTTTATTTTTGTTATTCTACAAAAGAAAGTATGAGGACATAGTTGCACATGTAAGAATACAAAAAACCCCGAAATAATTGCAAAAGGTACACCAACTGCCTAGTAACTAAAGTCAACCTCTGGGAAAATGTAATTGCATTTAAAGAACCATATTTGACATCAAAGACTTGACAGTAATATGTCCATGCCTTTAACAAACTACTAATATTATGTTGACTCCAAACATAATTTAATTAAAATTGAATCCAAGTAAGAAATAACACCTTAGTCATTTCTCACTGACCAGCAGGAATACCGACGCCCGTGTGGAAATAATTATAGCATTTGAGGACTGACAATTTCCTGTGGGATATTTGGTCAAAACCTCAAAAAAAAAGCATCTAATAACCCACATCAGTAAATCTTGAACTGCAAATAAGAGCAGAAATTTGTGGAGATTTATTCAACATGTTATTACTGATGCACCATTTTTTTTAAATATCGTCAGTACTATCCATCAAGTCCGTCTAATCTGTCTGCAAATCAGCATGGGTCAGTGCTTTTACTGCACATTTGTTTTATCTATGCCTTGCACAAGTGGCCCGTGGATCGATGGCTGGTCTGTGCTCACATGAGGACATCATGATTCAGTTGAGATAAAATTAACTCATACAGGATTTCCTTGAGAAAACGTGTGAGACGGTGTACTGAGCCATGTGCATGTGATCTATGAAAACACTTCCCAGATGGATGTATTATGTTTGCTGCTGTGGGCATTAAATACATTAAAGGGAGATTTGTCAAGAATTTGATACTCTTATCAACATGCAAGTGGACAAATATGCTTGCTTTATGCCAATGTATGCATATATTTATTATTGGAAATCAATTAACTACACACAACAATGACAAATATTTTCCAGAAACCCTCACAGGTACTGCATTTAACATAAAAAAAATATACTCAAATCATAACATGGTTATGCTGACTTGACGATGACTTGCCCCAAAACTGCATGTGATTATCATAAAGTGGACATGTCTGTAAAGGGGAGACTCGTGGGTACCCATAGAACCATTTTCATCCACATATATTGAGGTCAGAGGTCAAAGGACCACTTTGAAAATGGCCATGCCAGTTTTTCCTCATTCAAAATTAACATATATATATAATGTATATATAAGCTAGTATGGTTGGTACCAATGGATAACTTATTGCATATGTTGCCAGTATATTCACTCTATCTTTGAGTTGCAAGTTGCATTAATGTGTTAAAGAAATTAGTGGCGTTATAATGAATCTGCATTAACACATTGTCACGTTAAATTTAAACCCCTTTAAAAAACACACACAATCAGATCAGAGAGTATCTGCCACACACACATGCAAACATGCAATGCTTGTACAATAAAAATATGCTTCTTATTGTACGGAAATAAACAAGCTGGTGTGTCATGATAACAAGAAACGATGGCATTATAACGAGGCAAACATGTATGTTGTTTTAAGCCACCTAAGATATCTGCAACCTAAGAGCCTCTGACGGGAGGATTTCTCTCTTTGTCCCTCGTGAATGTTTCCTCTTTACGTAGTTCAGTTTCATTTCAAAAGGGAGGATGACAAAGTTCTAAACTGTTTAACAGTCCGAAACAACATACACTATCAAAGCCTCCCAGGTGCGTTGCATCAGCGCCTAATAAAGAGCCTGGTTCCCCCAGTGTAACGTCGTCCAACAACCCTAATTCAACAAATTAAAATCCTTATCTTAACACTTTGTTATGCCAAGAAAAATAAATGCACCGTAATAGATGTTTTTTTAAGTCGAGCTTGCTGACTGGGCAAAGGAACGGCTGCCATTTCGGAGCCACAGATCAGCCTACAAACACTCTCCCCATGCATCTCAGCAGGATAAACAACATGATTTTGAAACAGCCCTGAGGGGAATGATGCACAAATAACAACAAAGCATATTTGGGGCTTTTTATTTGAAGGTCTTACTTTAAATGTTTTAAGGAAAAACATTGCCGGGGAATAAGAGTGGAAGGGCAGTAAAGCGTATAAAGCAGGAGCAATGGTTGGGGGGGTATTAGCTACATCAGTTGTCATTCCTGGAATGAAGCACGCAGCACTGTTATTGATGTACTCTATATCTGCTGCTTTAATGGACCTTAACACAGCAGACATCTTCATACATCAAGGCAGATGCAGACGTGAGAAATACAAGGGGGTTGTAATTTTACTTTATTCCAATAATCTCCGTGCCTGATGGATAGTGTAGCTAGCAGCAGGCTCTGTGCTGTTTGTGGGAGTTAGTGCGTAACGTACCCCTGCCCTGGGTCGAGAGCGATGGCCCGTGGATGCTCCATGCCGCCGGCAATCAGGGTGGTGCGCATATCTCCGTTAAGCTTGGCCACCTCAATCTGGTCCAGATTGCTGTCAATCCAGTACAGTTTTCCTGTAATCCAATCCACAGCCAGGCCCTCTGGGGTGGCCAGGCCGTGCTGCACGACCACCTCGATCCCTGTCACCCCTGAAACAAAAACACGATAGATAGATAGACAGTTGGCCAATTACTTAATAATAAAAATGTCTCTTTATTATCTCATAAAGAATGTCTTGATAAATTCAAAATGCCTGTAAAACCAAAGGTGTATGCTGTTGTTTTCGATGCTATACCAGAAAGTGTCCTTATAGTTTTACGAAACCCCGATGATCAACCGTTTAATTCAGAAGATTGTGTGAAAATATATATATATTGGAGGTACTAATATACTGAAAGAGAAATGCTCTAACAAAACTTTTAGGAGCACACATAAATATTAGGAACATGCTCAGTTATGTTTCTGTCCCTTCATCTAGATGTTTTTGGTCTTCCTTATTTGATGATATACAGGGGGGAAAAGCTTGGGAAATTTGTGATAAATAACAAACTTAAAGAAATGTCTTTCAAGATCTTACATCGAATTTATCCAGTAAAACTTGTGTTGGAAAGATTCAAGCTGAATATTGAATATACTGTAAGTGTGATTTCCGTGGACTTGAAAAAGAGAGTATTTCCCATCCATTCTTTCACTGTATACATACAAGACTGTTAAGGATGGATGTAGAGAAACTTAGGATGAATGTTGAAATAAATATGTTTAATGTAATGTTATTTTTTTAGTCAGGACATGACTGCAAATAACATGCTGTATATAATACAATTATTTACTATTTTTGGAAAATTCCATAGCCATAAGAAAAAATGGTCAGGAACCAAGTCAATTTTCCTAAATTTTCTCAATGAATTCAAACAATATAGCACCATCATACCCAATGTTAAAAACAAAAAAACAATTAAGATCTTTAAGTTAATACATTAATATAATATGAAGCATATAACAAAAACTCTGGTATTATGAAATGTATATGTACTTATTTTTGTTTTGTCTTTTTTTTTTTTTTTTTAATCATCTATGTATCGGTTTGTACCTCTGAAAATGAGCATGTGTTCAATAAAGAAAGCATTAAAATAAACAAAAATAGATATACGAGACGATAGCATGACTATGTACATACACTGTAGTTAAGTACTGTGGGGCAGCGTTGGCGTCTCTTTACAGGAAAACCTTCTCAAGGCAAAAGGGGGATATTCAGCGAATTGAGGAAAGCTCTTCCATATAAAAACATATTGCTTTCTACAGGGCTCCATTAAGCATGGTAAAAGGGTTTTCCCACTATATTTATAATCTAGCTGTTTACAATTATTCTCAGATGCTGAGGCTTTTATGTGTGCCTCACAAAAGGGTGGAATAGGTACAGCTAAGAGGCGATTGCTACGGCTCCGCAGAGGAAAATAAAAGGCAAGGGAACCCGGTGAATGTACTGCCACCCACAAAAACATAGAGCGGAGGAGAAGTTCTGATTCATCATTTTACGAGGCGGAGATACTGTACTACAACAGCTCAAGACTTCTGGTCCTGCAGTATTTTTCAACTTTGGACAACCTGAGATAAATTTGCAGGGAGAGACAATATCAGCTCGCTGCATCAGAGTAGTACGTGTAACGACAGTGGAGTAAAACAGAGCGTTATCATCAGCGGCGTCTCAGACTTCCATTACAGCGGCGGGAGCACAGATGAGCAAGACATGAGTCTCTTTAGCCAATACATCACAGCCGTCTTTAGATAGCAAAATGTTTGTGTACTGTACAGTACGTGGGTGTATGTGGTCATGTGTGTGAGCATACCTCCGGACTCCGAGAGCCTTCCTCTGTAGATCTTATCCTCCACCACATCTGTCCAGTAAAGGAGGCTGTGATTAAAGTGGAAGTCTAGAGCAATGGTGTTCCTCAGCCCCGGCACCAGCAGGCTGTAGTCCCGCTTGTGAAGGTCTATCCGTCTGATCTCGTGCCGGATCGAGAAAATGATGAAAGCCTCAAAGGGATCTGGCCAACGAGAGAGACAGGAAACAAGTACCGTATACTTTTAGGATGTCCACCTACCATTGAGTGATGTTTTCAGTCACTTGTTAATCGACAATGCGTGATATCATGTACAGGACATTGGGATAAAGTATTACCTAGAGAGCTGTGAGAGCTCTCTTCTTCTTTAACACCAGTGCTACTAGAATGTATCAATAACCACTGCACATAAAAGTCTGGCACATTTTGTGAGGAATTTTACTGTCAAATCTAAAAAAAATGTAGGAAAAAATAATTAACATTTAACAATATATCAAGAAAACTCAACAATTGTATACTTATGGAGGTTATTGCATTTCTAGATCATTATTAAAACTGTCGGAATCTGATCGAAATGCATTTTTTCTATGAAGTCAAAACGTGATTACATTGACATCGCTCAGCCCTAGTGCAATCTCACACCCATGAACACACACTCATAACTCTAAACATACATTCATTCACACATACATATTGCTTGATTTACTTTTTATGAATATATGTTAAGAGTCAGGACTCTAGAAAGTGATTTCTTTTTAAAATTATAGGTTACAGCCTGACAGGCAGAGCCCACAGTTTATCACTGGACTGATTGCTTATACAGCATCTGACCTCTTCAGCGTCTAGCTCACCTTTAGGCCCCTTAAATCTTCAGTCACCCCTCTTCATCCTATATTACCAGTGCACTCAGAATGAACGTGAAGAAAACTCTGACCTGTATTGAAGATGTTCTGTGCTGTGCCTCTCGTACTTTTTTTTAAAAAGTTTGTTTATTTTTCATGACATTACAGACATGTGTTTTTAACATCGGTGCGGATTACTTTGGTCATCATTTGTTGTTTTACAATGTGCTCTGTAAATAAATTGACTTGAGGCTAAAAAGGCATGGGATCAAAGAAAGCGCAAACTTGTATTAGTAAAATGCATCCAGCTATACTAAGGGATCTAAATTAGCTTGTTAAACTAGCAACAATCAAAGCTCTACCTAATGCTATAGCCAAAGAAAAAAGTGTTTTTGTGGACTACTGTTCGAGGCTTTGAATTCGGCATTTTGGCCATCGTCATCTTGGTTTTTGGCCGTCGCCAGTTAAGTACAACCAAACACAGAATACGACATTATTAGGCGCACAAACAACTCCCAGACCGGACAATGCTGTGGTAGCGACATGTCGATCACAAGGTAGCCACGCCCTGAAGCATAGCCTGCTTTATGGTCTATTTGACTCTAAAGGGGACCATAATTTACTAAATGAACATCATGCTGTATGGAAGAAGACTTGAAAGTAGCGACTAAGACCATAAACTCATGTTTACAATGTTTACTGAGGTAATAAATCAAGTGAGAAGTTGGCTCATATCCTCATAGACTTCTCTACAATCAGACTTCTTTTTGCAACCAGAGGAGTCGCCCCCTGCTGGCTATTAGAAAGAATGCAAGTGTAAAAGACTTCCACATTGGCCTCACTTTTCAGAACCAGAGGTTGTCCACTGGTTGTACTATCATTGTCGGAGACCACCAGGTACAAAGGCAACTATAGAACATACAGATTATATGCCTTTTTTTACAGAATAAATTGTGCATGTTGTTATGCATTGTTATGGCTTACTGGGACACTTGAAAAGAACGGTGCCATCATTTATGTTATCAGTAAACCCTGTGCTTTTCCTTCGACAGAATGACAAGTCAAAATGTCTGCTGTGAAAAAGGCCTATTGTTACTGATTTATGTGATATATAATATGTTGTTAGCTCTCTGTGTGTTGCAGCATTAGCTATTGTTCGTCTTTCGGCTGCTACCGTTAGAGTTCACAACAGCGGATCATCTGAGATCTGATTTTATGATCCGCATATTTGATTTGGCATAGGTTTTACGCCAGATGCCCTTCCTGATGCAGTCCCCCATTCACAGCGCCCAGGGGGGGATACACTAAATGACCATCACTGACATGCAATGTATGTATTTTCTTTCAAAATATGATGGAATTTATTACAGTGGTTTGTTTAAATCAACTAAATCCTGCAGGGGAGCTGAAACAATTAACCTTAATTTAGCTCCATATATTTATTTCACTCAGCTTGCTCTCTTTCTCTCTCTCTCTCTCTCTCTGCTGATCCACTGTGCAGAGGACATACTAATATCACTGGATTAAACCACCATGTAGAGCTAATTTATATGCATCAGTTGCAGCCAAATCAATTTGTTGCCAAACACTCTGGGAATCAACACATTACATTTTTCCATTTTCTGAAAAAGTAGATACATTTGAAAGTGGTCTCTTTTGAGAAATACATTTTGTAGCGTCTCTAAGAAGTGGATAAATCTAGTGACAAGTCAGTATGCTGGCAGCAGAGCTCGTATACTGAACCTCTCCGGCCTTGCCCACTGAGGTTTAGTTCAATCAGTGAGACTATTTCTGCTTCTGAGAAATGTTTGTACAACTAAAACTCTCTTCGCAGCATTCTAGACTAAATCAGACTTAAGAGAACAAAATGTAATTAAAACTGTGTCCTTGCTTCAATGACACTTTCCGGTGTTGCAACCAAACTAGCGACAATGTTACCGGAGTGAAGATTTGTACTTGCAAACCTTTTATTCCCGAGATGTGCAAAAGGGAAAAGGCGGCGGAGTGAATGTGTGCTCGGGACTTCACAAAGAATCCAATAACACCTCTCTCAAGATTAAAGTGGGATGTTTGTGTTTGTATGCAAAGTTTGATTTATGACGAAGCCGAAGAATTCTGATCGGCTTCCAGAGAAAATTGTGTATTCTTTTTCCTGCGTTAATGTAAGATTAGAGCCGCAACTGCCATCAATCTTGGAGTGAAATAGAGAAGCGAGTAATCAAAACGAGGTCCATAAATCTGAATGTGACAAGCGGCAGCATGTGTGTGTAACTATTGTATTTCAAGCGGTTACAGAGCGGCCTCATCAAATAGATTATTCAATAACAGAATAGCGGAAAGTTTGAATTTATGATGTGATGCTACGCGGGCGAAACACTTGTGTCTGTATGGGATTAGGCCTGAGGTGAACTTGTGCTCAGCTGAATGAAAGCTCTGGTGGTTTGGGAGAAGGAAGAGAGAACAGGCTTTCTTCACTCAGCATCAGTACAGATAGAAACAGACAGGACTCATCGCCCAGATGCCTCTTTTGATTTGAAACTGATTGGATTTGACCTGACAGTACCCTAAATCAACACCTATTACTATTCCTCAGACTACCTCTCCTCTTTCTCAGCACTAACACAAGAAAAACTTCCAGTTCTATAGTTTGACTTTTATTTTTTCCTTTCCAGTTTCTCTTATCTATGTTGTGATTATTGCATTAATAACTGAAAAAAAACTTTTAAAACGCTGCATGGAAACAGTCAAAGAACAATGATTTTAAGAGTTACTAGCATGTCCTGGGATGAACTTTAATTACTTCAGACACAGACCCACAGCCACACACCATCACAGCAGCCAACATCATCACTCAAAACAAACATCAAACAAGACTCGGTCTAAACCCAGTATATTTGTGGCTGAATTGTTATACAAATAGTCAGTGGTCATGTCTATAATGTTAAATCCAGCGGTACATGTCCACCAGGTCTGGCGAGGACACTAGAGAACAGAGAAGTTAATACATCCACCACGGTACAGCATAAAGCCTGCGGCCTGTGTTGAACAATAAAATACTATAAATATATTACGCGTTTTCAGTCCAAAATGTCAGCAGCGGCTGTTGTCAAAAAAAAAAAAAACACCAGTTTTGTCTCTTTGCGTCTATACTCTTTGCTCTAACACTCAGCCGATCAATCACGTAACTTCATCTTCATCACTCAGTCACTCACTCAGTCACTCAGTGACAGACTTCTGCATTTCTAAGTCTGGCCCTCTGCGGTCCAGCCAAAAAAAAAGCCAGGGTCAGTTACCTGTGCTGTGACAGCTGTCTCCGTCTGGGTCGAGCGTCCATCCTGGATAACAGGAGCACTTCACCGTGGTCTTGTACTGCTCACACACTTGGCTGCACTTCAGGTGACGGCTGCAGTAGTCCACCACCTCACACGTCTTGTTACTGGAGTCCAGGTGAAGCCCGGGGGGACAGAAACACACAACCCCTTTCCCTGGTGCCACGGTGCACTGGTGACTGCAGCCCCCTCTGGCTACGAGACACATATCTGGGGTGAAGAGAGGCCAACAAATTCTTAGAAACTGTGCAGACACTTGAGGAGAGACTGAGATTTAAAAGAGCATTAGAAAAAATAGGATATGTGTGGCGTCTGTAAGATAGTAGTATCTGAACCTGGATCTTACAGACCCACTAATTGCCAATAAGCGCATCGAATCTAAAAGGTTTATGTTTTATCCTTACGTCACAGGGATAACATATTTCCAACTCCAAACACAAGGAGTGTGTTCACAATCTAATGAAGATAAAGGTGGCTGGATAACGAGAAAGCCTTCATATAGCAGATTCTCTGTGGTTTCACCCGGGGGCGA
The DNA here is from genome assembly GCA_916701665.1 of Sebastiscus tertius. Taxonomy (NCBI): domain Eukaryota; kingdom Metazoa; phylum Chordata; class Actinopteri; order Perciformes; family Sebastidae; genus Sebastiscus; species Sebastiscus tertius. Next base: position 25,552 of record CAKAOH010026120.1, on the reverse strand, counting down.
GCGGCTTTTATTTCCATCACTGCTTCAAAAAAAAAACAGGAAAAAGAACATTACGCGCTGTTCCTTTCAAAAGTGATATAAAGACAGACATGTCTAAACTCCGTGCTCTTTTAGAAAGCTTGTTAGAAAGTTGTTTTTCTGCCCTACACACCTGGTTTTTGTTAGCAGCTGCCAGGTCAAGATGGAATGGTCTATTGGTAAAAATAAAACTGGTCCAGTGTGTGTTTTCCCACCGTGATTAAGACTGGCCTTTCAAGGTGGCCAAGAACAGCATTGCACTCTCTCAGCGGGGGGGAAATGGAGTATGTGGTCACAGTTGTTAATGGCGGGTGTGAGTCCTGCTGAGATGGTGCAAATCAATCAGGCCCTCAAGGTCTCTCTGAACACATAATTGTCGATGAGGAGGCAGAAGCCTTTTCTCATCTACGATAACACGGACACTCACAGGTCCTGTAGGGGCCCCCTGAGGCTTGGTTAGTGACGCTCTAGAAAATGAACCTCCGTGTTTACATTGCTCACTTTAAGAGATTAGGTGGCTGAGGCTAGTCACATGAGATCCCTTTCTTCCCTCTGAAGGCTAGCTGGACAAACACTTCCACATTTGCCATCATCGGAAAGCCAGAGTATTACTTTATGTTCTGTCCCTCTGGTCTCTGAGACAACACACACCGGTTCCTAGTCAGGCTCTAAGCTGCTCTATGTGGAGGAGAGGATGTAGCAGGGCGCTGCTCGGAGATATCCTGTGGTGCAGGAATGATTCCTAAAAACCTGGAAATGAGTTAGCATATCAGCTGTTCCGGTTCCCTCGTCTCAAAGTCAATGGGGTTTTGAATGGGTTTTTAGTTAGATGCCTGAAATAAGGTCTGTGGTTAACACGAGCTTAAGAGATTTTACGTTTTGTTTTACAATATAAAATACGTCCGCAAATATCCCACTCATGAATTTTGAAGCTTTTACGTGTCTTAAAAAAGGCGGCTGCAAACAAGTGGCTAAATGAGATGACAAAACATCCTCACGCCAACTCATCCGCCTTTACAGCCTCGTTGTGTATACTCCTGACTGTGCTGTAGTTTGTTTATAGTCTAACGTTAGCTTTTCACTTCTGGCGATTGCATTCACACTTCAAAAATCATAAAAGTGGTGTTCCTTTGTGGAGATTATCATACGGAACAAAACGTTTAAGTATCATAAACGTGTTTTTGCCACAGATTATTTCCTGCGATAATCCAAAACCCAATGGAAAAATCCCATTGGCTTTGTGACCGCTCCGTCCTCCGCACAGCAATTACCTCATTAACGTTATGGTTCCCTCATAGCATTGGTTTTAAACCTGCTACTAATTCCTGCTACTCTGTGCTGTGACTCCGTACGGAGCAGACACTTTCACTTTCAGTTTGTAGCGTCTGTCGTCCGACTATGTATTGATAACATGGTGCTGATACGCGAAAATGAACTAAATGGGTTTTATTTCTGTAGAAAAAATAAAACGATGGTGGGGGCGGTGGGTAAGGAATGTAATCAGTATATGCCCGAACACCGTGTAGCACAAGTAGCACCGACTACCAAGGCAAGCCTAAACCAGGGTGATTCTAACTTCCCGGCTTGGCCAACAAAAATAAGTCATATCTGTACTACTCTATTATGGTACAGGGGACCTGTCGGGGCCATGCCCCGCCCTGTCTCTGGCGGCTGGAGCTCCGGTTTGACGGTTCACTCTGGAGCGGGTGGATCATCACCTTGTTCTCTCATCATCTGACAACATTTTAACTTGCCTGTCTTCACTGTTCTTGTCATCATCTTGTTGTTCTCTCAGTGTTTTATCTTTTGTTTTGCAATTATAAAAAATAAAAGAAGACAAATTAAAGTGAGAATTAGCTTGAATGCTGTGAGGTGACTCAGCAGGTAACATGTTCTGGACCTCTACAGTGAAAATTGGAGGATGTGACAGTGCTTCAACTTTTCCCAATTAATTTTTCTGCAACTCTGCAAAGCTGATACAAAGGTAAATAGTGAGGAATAAACAGCTATATTTGAATAAAGAAGAATAACGTGCTGCTGTTTTTATTTGCAAGGTAAATAAATGTGGTTTATTAATTTGTCACCGTTTGTTTTTTTTCTCTTAAACCAATGAAGAGCTGTCAATCAAAGTAGCTGAAACACAGTGGGAGCATTGCAACATCCAAAAATGCCTAAAAGTCCTCGGGAGTCATTATTTTTGACAGTTTTTGTTGGTCTTTTCACTTTAAAGTGATTCTTCACCCAAAATATATCTTTAGAGTATCAAACACTCACCCCCTGTAGGCTTGAAGCGCGGCTATAAAAAGCTCCTCGTGAAGCAGCTATGGTCAGCTTGAATTTTGTTGGAAATAAAAAGATTCCGACTTTTTATAACTTAAGGTAAAAAAAAAAAAAAAATCAATATGAACTTCTCAAACTTCTCAAAGTCATACTTGTATGTCTATCACTCTCCTCAGAGGTCAGAAGTACAGGAAGAAGTAGTATATTCAGACAACATTGTGACTGTGTGGGACATACTGATGGATTTTCAACAGACGGGACGTTGTGTCTATTTGTCTGCTGTGTAAGCGGACACCATTGGACTAGTGGAATCTATTGTAACTGACACAATTAGACAATTAACTGACATCTACTATAGAAACGTTTGACCATCTTTCAAATCACCAGGAGAGTGTTTGATAATCTGTCCACATACTTTTGTGTACTTTTGATTAGGGTCTGTTTTTGACAATGCAGTCCTTCCTAGTTTGTGAAAGGGACATACTATATGGGCTACCCTGCTTAGCCTGCTGCCACCGTGACCCAGACCCGGATAAGCAGCTGGATATAGATGATTGGATTGAATGCACAAACCAAGTCCAAAAAGTAATGTTTTTTTAAGGCTTGGTGGGGATGAATGTGACTAGCCTGCACAGAGCCCTGACCTTAACCTCATCAAACACCTCTGGGATGAACTGGAATGACAGGTCAGAGTCTAACCTCCAAATTCTTGTGGAAAGCCTTCCCAGATGAGTGACAGCTACTACGCCAGCATACCAATGTCAATGGTGGTGGGTTGAGATTTTCAGCAATCAAATGTTCTTCTGTTATCCACATACTTTTTTTTGGCAGAGCATCAAAACAAACTTACCGCAGATGGGTCCTTCATCCGAGCGGTCTGCACAGTCCACTTTGCTGTTGCAGATCTTATCAGGTGTGAGGCACACCGAGGTGTCGTTGGCACAAGGGTACTTGGGTGGCTTACAGACGGCAGACTCGCAGGACTCTTCATCTGAGCGGTCCTCGCAGTCAATGTCCCCATCGCACACCCAGCTCTTTGTGATACACTTGCCTGTAGAGAATGAAATGTGGAGATTTTTTAACTTTTAACATTTTTAAGGACTTAAAAATGAACAGTTTCCAAGTTTGACTGCAGTTCAGACGATGTAATCTCATTGTAGTTTGTGTTGGATGATAAGGGCTTCCCAAAAAAAGTTTCCTGCCTGAACTGACTGATATTTAACTGGTACATTTAGTGCTTGCATTTTCCAACTTTGGATTAAAGAAGTGTTTCATTACTGAGTTCTTTAATCAAATCTTTGCAATAAACATTTATAGCAAAAATGCTTCTACCCCAGGGCGACCTCAATACACAACAAACTCTCAGGTCTGTTCTAAATGTTCGACTTGATGAAACTAGAATTACCAACTCACGGTTGTATGCCTCCGCCAACCAGTCAAGTTACAGTTAACATCCATGTCTGTCCAAAATGTCATCACTTCATATTTTTATCCTGTTAGACATTTGTGTGGAATTCTCATAATTAGCATATGAATTCTTGAGTTATGGCCAAAAAGGTGACCTTTGCCAAAATCTAATCAGTTAATCCTTGATTCCTGTGTAGTGGACGTGTAGTGCCTATTTTGAAGAAATTCGCTCAAGGCGTTCCCGAGAATGGGACAGACGTGCGGTCACAGTGACCACCAAAATAAAAATCCGTTCATCCTTGAGTACTTTGAAGAAATTCCCTCGAGACCTTCCTGAGATATCACGTTCATGAGAATGGGATGAATGGGACGGATGAACGGACGGACGACCTGAAAACATAATGCCTCTGGCCACGGCTGTTGCCGGCACAGAGGCATAAAATCCACACAAGATCAATATTCTTTACGCTGGTACCAACACTACAGTGTGATTTGTAATTCCCTCACCATGCAGGTTAGAAAGAGGTAGGTGGAACAACTGAGGGGGGCGAGGAAGAAAACAATATACAGAAATCGGGATGTATAATTTTTGCACGCTCCCAGGTGAAGCCTGGATCGCAGCATATTCCAATTTACACCTTTTCCATCAAAGCTACATCATAGTGTTTTGGGATCCCACTGGTTTGTGCTTGCTGCCGGATCAATGCAAACCAACGTGGGAGGCTGGAGCGACCGCTGTGGGCGCGTGGATTCTGTGTGAGATCAGGTGTGTCTGTGTGTCTGTTTGGCTTCACATCACTTCTAAGCTTTCCAAAAATAGTCAGATGACACTTTTGATTTAGCCCTTCATTTTCTAAATGCCTAATGTGATGCCATCGCAGTTGCATGTGAAAATGCAAGCTTATGTGTTATTCAAGTACACAAGCTTTTCATGCGTAAAATATGGATGACACTCGGGGCACAGAAATGTTCCATTTTAAGTGTCATCATAATGTGTGTGTTAGTGGTAATACACATGGACAAGGAGGTTAATTATTTGCACAACTGAATTAACCATTCTTGAATCTGGAAAGTTCATCTTCAATGACAATAAAAATTTCACAACTTCAACTTGATGAGTTTTCTGAGTGCATATATCTTTAGAAAGCAAAGGACGGGACAAGGATGTGGCTGAAAAAGGGAATAAAAAAAACAATTTTATTCACAGAGTGGGAGGCACAGAAGGTAGGGAGTGAGTGGGTTTATAAAATATAACCATTGCTTATTACTGTGAGTAAGAAATATATTTTTTATATTCTTTCCGAATATAGAAAGGCTCAAACATCTAAAAGTTTCATCTTTAATTCAACAAAAAATGCAGCATATCCACAGATTTCCTACAGAGATGGGAACTTTTATATTTATGTTGGTCCCTTCTCTATGTGTGGCTGAAGATTATTTTTAAATAATGGATGAGTAAATTCATGGATGCTTTTTTTGTTTTACTTTGCTCATCATTAAGGGTTTTTTACTGATAAAGATTCTAACTCAGAAGATGACGCCTAATACAGCGCTCTAGTTCAGTGGTTTCCAACCAAGGGGGCGCCAGGATTTGTCTGCTATGAGGTTGTCAAAATTTGACTTGCCATACTCATAATAGCACACTTGCTGGATAATTTATACAAACGTATAGATATAAAACTGCTTCTCAACATGTTTTTCGCTACTTAGTAGCAAAATCTAAGTCATATTTGTTGCCGTTTAGCATTTCAAAAACAACATCTTCACTGCAAAAAACCCTCCCGCTTGCTGCACACAAAGGGAGGCACACACCTGCATTAACGGGGGTGTTTAAGTAATATAACAGCACCATAAATTACATTTATTTAACCACAATAACAAAAAAATATATATTGGCTCTAATACTATCATAGTTAATTAATTAAGTCATAGTATGTATCTGAAGTCACTTGGCGAATTTGTCAAGACGTCATCAAATGAGACTCAACTTCAGTATATGAATGAATAAATAAGAAATTCACTTGACAGCCTAGGATAAAGATTACACATTGTAACCCTAGTTGTATGAGGACAGACAGAGCCTAAAGGCCTTCATGGATAACCCATTCTAATTTCTACATCAATCAACAGTTGACTTCAACACATCCTTCCTTTAACAATAATGTAATGGAAACCTCTGAACTCTACCAAATCGGCATCAAATCTAATTCCCCATTTGGGCTTAAAGTCCCCAATTCAGAAATTTGAAACACCTACATTTACAAATGATCTCTCTTTGATTAAGATACCTTCTCATTCCAAAACATTTCACACTCCACGGTGAACGGAGAATAAAAAAAAACGGAGAAAGGTCAAAGGCCCCCATTTTTTGATTCTCCGTTCACCGTGGAGGCATGCAAGAAAAATAACGTTTTCTTCAAGAATTCAAGGTAACATGCGGTGAGTAATTGATATACAAATGGTCATCTTGTGGGAATTCCTTTAAGGGAGCGATGAATGGTCCATTTCTATAAAATGTACAGCTGCAGAAAAAATCTACTATTGTACTCTTCCTGTATGTGGAGCTATTCTTTATTGTTTCTCCTATTCATCCTTTTTTCAACAAACAAAGTTCAGTGTGGGCGGCTCAACCAAGATTGTCTAGTTGTATTGTTGCATTGAGTGCAACTCCACATATCTTTCACATGTAGAAATACATCCATCCCCAAAGGTGGACTGATCAAGAAAAAGCAACCGTATTTCCAGCATTCAAACTGGGCATAGGTCCAGAATGAGTCTCACATCTTTTGTTTTATCTGAGAAGTTGAAACAAAAAGGAAAGAAATAAAGCTCATCCTGGTCCTCCCTTTAATCTGCCGGAGCTGTTAAAATGGCCTCTTCCAATAACCCGTTTGAATATTATTGGCGAGGGCACTTTGTTCTTCTGAGGAGGACAGAACGAACTGCACCAGTGCACAGGGGTGTGACACAGCAGAATTAGAGTGAATAATAATTGTGTGGTCTAACCAACCCTTCACCACGCAGCATTGCCTCCGTTCTTGATAATACTGTCAAGGGGATGAGCGGAAAGCTGCCGAGCTAAAGACAGAAAGCAACTGAATGTTTCTCTGACCTTCTCTTTTCAGCTGCGGAAAGAAAGTGGATGCTGGATTTGGGTACATGGGGAGTTTATACAGACCATTTAAATGGTCTGCCCTAATTGGTTGAACAAGTACATGCAAACTTCACTGCGCTGCTCCGAAGTGGAGAATGGTTAAGCCTCTAGAGCCTGTCAGATAGTGACGCCTTTATGAAAGGGAAGAGAGCCATTTGGCAGCTTAATTTATGAATGATACACACGACTGAGATACTTTCTGCCTCTCTTAAGACCCGAGCAAAAGGCTGGCGTGAAAATGTTGAAGAGATATTGTTTATTACAGCTTTCAATGTGAAGGTTAAGTACTGTGAAAGAGTAAAACCTTTAGGTCCATATCTCACACCCGGCGCAAAGCGGCGTGCACAATTTCATTGCTAGTTTCAGACGACGCAGTTGTCATTTTCACGACCGGCGGCCATGCTGTGTGTAAGTAGCAAATGTACTTGCGCCCATGGACGTGTTGGTCTTAAAATGAGGTGTGGTCAGGTGCATTGTTGGCGCATTGCTATCTTGAGGCAGCAGAGCAAAGCGATTGCGCCATTGACCAACAAAATCCTGGTATAAAGTCTGGGGTCAGTATTTTCTTGCTATTTAAAGGGAGCATTATTTAGATAGTAAGATGCGTCTACACAGGCAGGTTCACAACACTCGTACACTCTGCTTGTTACACACACAGGGACGCACAGTAGCGATAACCCTGATTGGTTTGATTCCTGTTACGCCCGAAACACACCTATGATTAATTAAGAGACTAAATACAACCCCTTTGCCCCTTGTGCCTTACTTTGCATCCAGATTATGCGACGCTTAACTAGCAAAAGTGGAGTTGGACACGCCCAAAATGCACCTGTGCCATGCACTTTAGACCATTTGCTATAGATTATTAAGATAGTGCCCTTAGGCTGTGTTCAAACTCCATCATGCTTAATGTCGACATGAAATCCGTGATTGTTTTTGATGATTTTCTACGATGATGACAAAATGAGGAAAATCTTTCCATATATATTTCATGTAATTTCTATAACGCAATACTATATACTCAAGAATCCAAGTTGTTGCTGTGTGTTACTGTCCTTCAAGCTCAAATTAGTTCAGCCAGGCAGCCACGGTGCTAAAACTAAAACAACTGTCTCAGGCGAATGATGCAAGGTTTACTCGCTGAACTCAAATACAAGCTGAATTTAGTTTTCATGCCTCGGGATATGATTTTATACCAACCGACCCACCAACACTGTCAGCGTCAGTTGACTAATGAAGTGTAAAAATCAACACTACAACAGTGTTTGCATATGTCAGACTTTATCTTAAACTTCTGGGAGATATTTCCGAGCCATGCAACATCTGTAGGCATAGAATATTCACTCACTACTTCATGACTAAAAAGTAAAAAAGAAGCACCACCTTCAGCACTTCTTTTTTTACATACAAATATCTGCTGTCAGTGTATTTTTCACTTCTGACCTCAGCGTGTTGTTTAGCAGTGTACTGTATTCACTACCTGTATCTTTGCAGGTGAACTTGGCCTTGGGGTCGCACATCCTTTTGGTACCCTCGCAGTCTTTCTCGTCGCTCCCGTCCTCACAGTCCTTGTCTCCGTCACACCTCCAGCGTTCTGGGATGCAGGTTCCATCTGTGACGCAGTGGAATTCCTCTCCGCTGCACTCGATCACAGATGGCAGCACTGAAACAAACGTCATTCAACACTTTAGATCCACAGCAGACTGTTATGAGCAAAGGCACCACAGTATTGAATTATTATTTTATAAGACATCTTTTATGGTTAACAAATAATTATGTTTGCAAGCGGGAGCACTTGGCAGCAATAACCGGTCAGTTAGTTCCAAGGACGGGAAGTTATTTCACTTCTAGCATTTAAAATAATAACCTCGAAGATTTTCATTTAAATAAATGTCTGTTAAAGCTACAGTTGGTAATCTTTAATCTCTATTTGTTGAAATTCTCATTACATCCCGACAGCAATCAATAAATCAAATCAAACAAAATTGTATATTTTAATCATATCAGAATGTTCTATATCAAATAACACCAAGAGAACTACAGTAGAATAACACCAAGTATAACATAGCATAACATAATAAACAGCATATGCATTAATATGCATTAAGTATAGATGATTTTCTTGATACTTAAAAGTCAAACCCCCCCAAAAAAAACATTTCCTCAACAGCTGAGGCAAAGCTAAGACAGATTCAATCCCCTGGGGTAGAAGCAGAAGCAGACACGGGGGAGTGGAGAAGCCTGCAGTTCCCATCAGGAAACGGTTTGATGAATCGTCTACACATCCCAGTGACAAGCAAGTGAGCTGTGAGTTTCTAGGAGCTCGCATGAGCTTTCTGTGGTAATTAGATTAAATGATTCAACTCCTGATGGTTAAATTCCCCCGAACAGAGACTAGATAAGATTAGTCACACGTGAGTGTGAAAACAAAGTTATTGGACTCAAGCTGATTAACTGCTAAACTTGTAATTACAACACCTAAATTTAAACATGATTTGAATTGCAAATAAAACAATTAGCACATTTAAACAGATATAAAGGCAGTTACATTCTCGTAAAAGGTGCTACGAGAAAACTCTGCTGCGAGGCAGATCTTTCAAGAAACTAAAAAAAAAAAGCACATCCTTGCGATGACTTCATATAAAACGGGGTTAATTATAAATTCATATCAGACATGAATAATAACAAGGGTCATCTTAAGTTGGAGGGGATGAGTTAGTCTACCTCCTCGTCATCTGACTCAACACATGACAGTATTTTGAAAGGTAATGGAGGCATTCTTACGTGCTGATCCGCCTCTGCAGGTCGTGTTCTCATCACTGAAGTCTCCACAGTCGTTGTCGCCATCACAGGCCCAGTGGTCTGGTATACAGCGACCACTGGTGCACTTGAACTGGGTGTTGGCGCAGGACTGGATGCAGCCCACTTCGTCGCTGCCATCTCCGCAGTCATCGTCTGTACACATGCACAAACACTCGTGAAAAAAGGGCTGATTAAATGTGATGGTGGTACGAACACCCTTTGATTTCTATGATGAGCATCTTCAAAAAGGTTCTTGTCCTCACCTGAATCACAATGCCACTTCACACTGATGCATCGCCCGTTGGAGCAGCTGAACTGGGTGAGGGGCTCACAGGTGGGGAAGGCTGAAAAGGTTTGATACAGGTACACATTAAGGACTATCCCAATCCAAGCTAAACCAATACTGGCACTGTAATTCTACACAACAGTATTGTATTTTTCTTACGGGGAACTGCCATAAATCCATGTCCTAAAACATTATGCCCATGTGAACTGTTACTCATCATCACGTGAGTTAGATTAATACTGTGGAGAAACGTCTTCACATTATTCAAGTTGTATCATATAATTGTGGTATTACAATGGTAGAAAATGTAGAAAATGAATTATGTGGTTGAGATTGTTGAGAGTCTGTAATTGTGCATAGGGCTGAACGATTTTGAAACAAATATGTAATTGCGATTATTTTGCCTGATATGGCAATTGCAACATGATTTGCGATCTCAAAAGGAATGGTCATTTTTACATCATTATTCTCATTTTCATTGAAAAACACATTAAAGTGATTATGGTGTGATTGTTGCGGGGATTTGTACCAAACAAAGATGTTTTCTTAAGTCTTTAGAATATGATGTGTGGGCCAGGGCATCTCTGCAGCACCACAGTATTTAATTTAAAATGGTATTCTTACAACATTTCGCCTCCTGAGATTGGAAAATTGGAGTAGGCCATATTGCGATTTCAATAATATTTTGATTAATTGTGCACTTTCTACTGAACGGAATCAAATCCATAAAATCTGAGCTATTTAAGGAGCTGAGAATGAGAAGGGATGCAAATACTCTTTTAACCAGACAACCAGGCAATAATTTTTCACACCACAAAAATTGAACCATGAATAAGATTTATAAACCAGCAATATAATATAACATATTATAAACCCTTGATGCCCCGCCCAAACTGACCCTGCTGATTTTGCCGTTTTCTCTGCTTCATTCCTGTCAATGCGTTTTTAGACACCCGTGTCGTTTACTGGGCGACACCAAGTGAAACGTTGCGCACATTACCAGTGGTGGGTTTGATTCTGAGCCTGGTATGAACTGATGAAAAACCAGGCTATTTCGGATGATAGTTTGACACGGGGCTCAGCTGCGCCGTTTTCCATCTGCGATGTGACCGCCGGAGCTGATCACGGCCCCTCTAGACAATGCTTGTGATTACACCATGCACTTCAGCGCGTCGCAGAAGCAGCTCTCAGCTCTGCTTCGCTATAGTCTATTTTTGACGAAGCCACGGCAGCGATTCGACTGTCTCCTTCGCTGGTTGAGGGGATGAACCCAAAACCAGCTCCTTCTCCTTCATCCCCCCACCCAGCAGCAAGGTCATTAAGATTCATCACCAGGGAACCATCAACGTCTGTACCAAATTTTGTGCCAAGCAGATGTTGAGATATTTCACAGAATAAGTGAAAACTGTGACTTGCTTGCGAACCTTCAGTAGTGCTAAATCTTCAGAAATACTTTTCAGAGTTGGGTGTTATAGGTGGCCCTGGCAAGGAAGAGGAAAAGAATAATGTGAAATTCTTCTTTTGATTAATGCTTTGTACTAACGGTAGCCTTGCATGGCCATGTTTTATTAACAACAAGTTCTGTTTTCACATGTCTGCTCTTGATCAATACCTCCAATTACAAAGCCTTACATGTAAAAACAAGCTTGGCCCTGAAATAATAATATTAAAAAAAAAAACATCTTCCCACTCTGTTGTGTTGCACAAAGAGCTGCAACAGTCACATCCTGGAGTCAACATGGTCTATATGCACAGGATATACACTCTGAAACTATGAGCTGAGTCCACAGAGAGGGTTCATGGCAGAGAGGGAAAGAGAAATGATGGAGAGGAGGTCGTGTTGCAAAGCCTCTATCTCTTTGGTGACGCCTGGAAGCTGCTTGATATCCTCCTGGATCCATCTTTTCATATATGTTCAAATGATATTTATCAATTTTTGTCATATGGATTATCTATGCTGTAATTTAATTATGATGTTACTCTGTACAACACAACATCTATCGTCCGTCCGTGAAATGATGCATCTGTAGATGCTTGTCTTGGGCTCAATGTAAATATTGTATACAACCACATGACTTGTTTTGACATATTGCTGTCATCATGCAGTGCATTTCTCTAAGTGTCTATCTCCACCTTCTATTGTACCCCCTGCAAACTATGAGAGTGGATATCTCCCCAAGTTTCCTCCACTTTCCCTATAAAGATGCAATTCCCTGTGTGCTGATGTGAGCCTATACAGACAATGGAGACAATATACTGCATATGTATGTGATATTGTACAATATATAGCTATATAAAGTTAACTTGACAATGCAAAATAGCGAAAGCAAATCACCACCTCCTGCAGTCAGCCAGTAGCTGATCCAACATCCATCACTGCAGTCGGGAAGACGTCATGAACTAAATTGGTCTATGTTAAGGCATCAATATTCTCAGGAAGTGTAGGAGTACATATTCTACCGCATTTTGCGGACTGAAGACGTTGTCTGGATTGACATTCCTATTCCCATCAGATACCATTCTAGTATCCAATTTTGAGATACAGTACTTTTTCAAATATCCTTACAGGATGCCTGAAACTTTATTGACTTCCATATGAAATGCAAGTCTACATTTGAATTGATTTGTTGGCATCTGCCGCCGCTGCCTGGAATACCTTAGGCGCTGTCGAGAAGACATATTGTATCTTTATCAGACGCGTGTCTTCTATATTTCCCACAAATGTGTTAGGTCTCACTGACAGCGCATGACTGGTTGGAATTTAACATTCATTAAAAATGAAGCACGAACATCCATAAATAATGAAGGTTTCAAGTAAACACTGAGCCTGGCAAAAAATGGAACACCGGCATCCATAAATAATGACGGCTTCAAGTGAACAGAGAGCCCAATATGAGACACTGTGTGACAACTACTAAACTACTGACAAACAAAATCCAAATTAGCATCAATCTCTGAGGCGGCCACCACTGAGCTTCAGGTGTTTCAAAACCCACAGTAGTTCCAGTGGAGCTAAGTGAGCTGCCAGAGCTGCACAGTAGAGTGCCTACAGAGGAGTAATGCCTGAGGAAGCTCAGACAACAGTAAGAGAGAGAATATGTTTTGCCGCGCAGCTTGATTATGATTGAATGAAGCCGAGCATGAACTTTAATTACTGCTTACACCCTGGCTGTTTGTGACTGCGTATTGAACCAGCTTAGGACACACAAAGGGAGGCTGAGGCGATACAGCACAGTGCAGCGTTTGGCAAACATCTATCACTGTAAAAAGGCTGATTTAATACAAACCGTTATTAACAGGAAATCTTAAAACCTTTACCCCCATCTTTGAAATACATGCTGGTAATTCATCCAGTTGAACTTCCCTGCTGAAAACATATTTTAGACTTTAAAGAGCTCTTTTTCCGTTGGATAAAAAAGGTTAAATACGTCTTCAAAGAACCCCCAAAAAGCTCAGGCCATCATGGCGTGCCATGTATTTCTCTCATTTGTGTTTTTCCGAGATTAATCCAGAACACAGACTGCCACTTTTACTAACTGAAGCTGACAGTTTGTGTAATACCACTGAGACACGACTTAAGAACAGTGAACTACTGCACAAAAGTATGCAGTTTGCTCAGCAGCAGCCCTCTAAGCAGATGAGGGCATGTCGAGTTCTTGGTCCAAAGACCACAGCATCAATAATTCAACTCCTTAAACTCTCAAGTGAATTAAGTAATGCAGGCAAAAGAGACGAGCAAACTACTCAAGAAGTCACAAAAAAATGATAAGCAGCTGCGAGTGGAATTCGTTGTTTGGGAAGTGGGCAGCACATCAATATCAGTACCAAATTTCATTGCAATCCATCCAATAGTTTCTGAGATATTTTGTATGGACTAAAGCGGTGGACCGACCCAAAAAGACAGAGTGACCGGGACACATTGTCATCCCTAAAACCCAAATCCTTTGTCTCTACTTATTGTTTTACTGTTTAGTTTTGAAGGAACAGCGCTATGGCTGCACAATTAATCAAATTTTTTATCAAAACCGCAATTACCGAGAAAGCAGACTGACCAAACGTCTTTCTGAACAGCGATACACAGTCACCCCTAGTAGATGCTCTAGTCCTAATTGCATCAATAGGCCAGGCATCATCTAAGTGAGATTATGAATAATTTTAAACATCAGGCATACATCAGAAAAAAAAAATTAGAAGTTATCAAGATTCAGGGAGTTCAATTTGTTTTTCAGGATATTACAGTGATAATGATCCCTTGGCTTTTAATTAGGGCTGTCAAAGTTAAAGCGATAATAACTCCACTAATTTTTTTAACGCATTAACACAATCGATCTTTCGGAGGTTGTAGCGGGCTCAGTTTTAAAGCTGGAGTGAAAATACTGGCATGTCATACTAGCTTGTTAGGGAGTAGGATAAATAATGCTCTAAACATGAGCTAAATTTTGCGGAGGAAAAACTGGCATGACCATTTTCAAAGGGGTCCCTTGACCTCTGATCTCAAGATATGTGAATGAAAATGGGTTCTATGGGTACCCACGAGTCTCCCCTTTACAGACATGCCCACTTTATGATAATCACATGCAGTTTTGGGGCAAGTCATAGTCAAGTCAGCACACTGACACACTGACAGCTGTTGTTGCCTGTTGGGCTGCAGTTTGCCATGTTATGATTTGAGCATATTTTTTATGCTAAATGCAGTACCTGTGAGGGTTTCTGGACAATATTTGCCAGTGTTTTGTGTTGTTAATTGGTTTTCAATAATAAATATATACATATGTTTGCATAAGTAAGCATATTTGCCCAATCCCATGTTGATAAGAAAATTAAATACTTGACATATCGCCCTTTCAAAGGTCCATTTTGAACAGATAACAAATTTGCAATTAATTGTGAATAATTGTGGACAATCATGCGATTAATCGCGATTAAATATTTTAATCGATTGACAGCCCTTTTTTTTTAATGTATCAGGACATACAGTTGTGTGTCATGGCTTTCACATATCACTATAGGTGGACGACTGCAACATTTATGTAAAATGAGAATAAAATATTAAGTGGAAGTCCAATTATTCCCATCAGCTTAGTCTGCATTTCCGTCTTTTTTCCGTGGTGTGCTTTTAAGGACATTATGGGGGGAAAAAAAAGATTTTATTATAATGCACAAATTACATCAAATTACCCAGTGTGAGTGCTGCTCAGCACATATTTTCTGTCTCTCCATTAGAGGTGAAACAGCGAATGTTGACAAGTTTCTGGCAGAGTCGACTACATAAATTATATAGTCACATTTTGAGAGTTCCAAGTGTAGAATGGAAAGTGAGTTTTGAAATTTTACTGCCTGATGATGTAATCATTGAGTCACCAGTGTGAACTGACATCCCTATCAGCCCTCAGAGATATCTCATGAAACAGGGAAAACCATCCCACTCACGGTAGCTTTAAATATACCCCCAAATAGGCATAACATGTTTAACTGTGAGGAGTAAACAACTAGTGAATGCCCTTATTAGTATTCCATTCATTCACAGAGATGGCCTATTTTACATCTTGACCAAACAGAGCAACACAAATAGCAGCCGAAGTCGGAGTGACACTTGAATGACATGTGGTAAATAGCAATGCGTGACTCACTGCATGATATTTCATCAGACATATCCCCGCAGTCATCCTCCCGGTCGCAGCGCCAAGCTTGAGGTATGCACCGTCCGTTCTGGCAGGAGAACTGGTCGGCCTGACAGGGCCGGGCTGAGGAGGAAGAAAAGAAGCCACATAATTCAATCACACGTGCATAAGTCAATGCAGGATGTGCTCAACAACCCTAATGATCACTACATCACCAGGATGTCAATGTCCGCCCAGTGCAAACTTTTTATCACTCAATCACACCGTAGAGCAGGGGAAGCCGTGGGAAAACGTGCTGCTGCTTGACGGGCTGTCAGATACATGCAGCACGGCCATGTTGAGCACGCGTGGACAGCAGACAAGCCATGTCTTGCTGATGTGTGGTATGCATGTCAATCTGGCGATGGGGGAGCATTCATCATCCTCTGGCTAATGTTCATTGATTGATCCTCTAAGGATAAAACGCTCCTGAGAGGCACCGTCGAGGACATGGGAGGCAATGTGATATACTGTAAGTGTTCCTGACATACAGTTGCCTCTCGTAGGTGCTACAACTCTTTGATACCGGAGAGTGCTCTCACACAATGAGATTGATTGCACTGTACTGAAGCTACTCGAGAGCCCAGAGGCATAATGGTGATAACGGCCTTGACAACAACGGACATCTCTGTTTAAGACTCTGAAAAATGTTTTATGCATCACTGTAAAGATGAAGGAGCTGTTCGATCTTTAAAACTTACGGTCTACATACGCTTGATTGAAATGTATTACTATCAATTACAAAAGTACATCCATCAATTCAGCAACAGACGATCCTGGAACCACAAAATGCTGCTCTGATATCACTGTTTCAGAAAATTACAACTTCAGCGTTCACTCGTAGAAGAACTGATGTCTGTTTTGAGGCAAACAGAAGTAGGGATGCACAACATGGATTTTTTTCAGCTGATAATGTTAACCAATAATTACCTGCTTCTCATGCCTGACACTGAAAACATAACCGATAACTTGATATTTTAAAAACAAGTTTGCAACCTGTAGTTTATTTTGCACACCTGAGGGTAAGAAAGGCTGAGATGTAGTGAGCTAAGATGGATGATTTCATATTCCATAGCTCAGGCTTAACCAAATCTAACTGACATCACCTTTTTTAACACAACTAAAACAAAGAACAGTTCTGACTCTTCAAATGTTACATCAAAAACTTGTATTGCAAATTGCAATCATGTTGTCTTCCTCTGAAACAGTGAAAAACATCCATACCGGTGACGACGTGTTTGGCTCTCTAGTCAGCACAATGCCCTTGATCTTCTTCTTCTTTGTGTTTATTGGCAGATCGCAGACCAGATTTAAAGGTCTCAATTTGGCTTTGTATTATCAGCCAATAATTTATCGGCTAAAATTGTATTATCGGAATAATACATAATAATATAAATTTCCCATTATTGGCCGACAATTTATTGGGCCCGATATATATTATGCACCCCTAAACAGAAGTGTAAACAGTTTGAAAATTATGTCAATTTGTAAAATGATCAAACTGCAGCCAAAACTACAGTGGTACGGTACATACCTAAGCAGGTAGTATTGGCCTCGTCCTCGCTGTTACCACAGTCATTCGTTCCATCGCAAAGCCATCGTTTGGGAATGCAGCGATTGTTGCTGCATTTGAACTGATCGACAGGACAGGTGTGGTTGTCTGCAAAGAGTCCAAACAGCAACATAAGTCTGTCAGTGACCTCGCAGCTCTTACATGAAATATAATAAAAAAGCTAATAAAATAAAAAGAATGAAAAAAAAGAAAGAATATTTCACAAGGCTTTTTAAAAGTGTGACCGTAATCCGGGAGGACAGGGTTGCCCGACAGCAATCAATAAATCAAATGCTCTGACAAAAAAAGAAAAACACTCCGGTATCTGTAGCTGTCGTAGAACTGTAATAAACCCGTCCAATCATTTCAATTCATTCTGCCCAAACGTAATGATAAGACAGGCTCCCTGCCTGTCTACCTGTGTGCACTCTTTCACCATGCACTCATTGCGTGTCTTCCACAAGCTGCTAGCTTGACAGCTGTGAGTGCTAACAATAGCCATGTTCGTTGTGTACGTTTATTATACAATGTTGGGTCCGTGGCTTTGGAGGGAGACCTGAAGGGACGGGCTGTCTCTCTAGATTTAGAGACTTTTGTAGCTAGTACTGCTAGTTACTTTCATTGGAAAAAAGTTGGCGACACAACACAATCTAGCATACTCTTGCTAGTTTCTTAAGATTAGCAGCCCTAAGTATATAACATCACATTTTCAATTTCTATAGCAACAGCCAAGGCAGCTGAAATGTCTCTTATTAATATCAAAGCTTTGTCAATCCTCCAGCCCTCATCTCTCAGTCCTATGGGGGGGGGAGTTCCATGTTCATATAGAGAGTATTCACAGCTTCTTAGCGGGATTTGATTCAGTCCACAGCTCAATTTATCTTGCACTGAACGACCAGCATGAAAGGGAATGCTGTCTTAGAGGACAACTTCACTCATGTCTCTCCTTGGTGGTTTGTCCTTTAATTGAGAGTAATGGAGCCTCCATAACATTTTATAGTGGTCTTAAGTATGTTTGTTAGGTGGCTTTAGCGCCTTGATTTTAGTTTTATATAAAGCCACCTTCACATAATAACTTCACAGGGAACTAGCAACCAAGCTCCTTATTTTCTTTTTAATCATGTCATTTAACTTTTATTACACATTGACCATTCAAATTCATTACGCCTCTCCGCCCATAAATCATATCAAATGAATGGGAGCAAATTTCCGTGTAGATATTGCGACACTACTGTATGTGCATGATAAATTACCTTTGGTTTTGAGACAACCTGCTGTTTGGAAATGCCAGATGCTGCATGAGCGCGCTGAGACACTGAGACCAGCAGTGTTTTGGTCAAATGACTTCAGTAATCATCTCGTGTCTTGTCACAGGCAACATTTCCACCATCTGAACTAAATTTTGATTATGTCTCAAAATTAAATAAGAGGTTGCGAAAAGGGAAATTGCTCTGTCTTATGACTACAAGAGACTGATCAAATTGCCATGGAGCATTAGCAATTTGTTATTCAAAACACAACATACCCCCTTTATGCAGCTGACATCCACATTCATCTATCTTCGAGTCAAATTTTGGCCTGATTAAATTCTCAGGAAGTCTCCGTATCCACTGAAACAAACCAAGTTAGTAGATTGTAAAAAGTACATGATATCCCAGGAGAGCAGATAATTGATTTCTCAATTCTGATAATTCTGGCAGAGGATTAGATTATGGTGCTTTGCTTCCAGAAAAAAAAAAAAAATGAATCAGCATCCAAGCGTCTAACATGGTGTTTATCCGACTGAGTTGTTAAAGAGCAACACCGCTTCAGCAAGAGCTAAAGGGGAGACAGCAGTGTGGAGGAGGAACACTTGTCACCCTCAACAGTACTTCAGTGACATTTAAGAACATAGAAGATGACAGCAGGGGAGAATTAGCCTTAAAAAGCTTGTGCTTGGTGCATGGCTGTGCTTGTAAGTGCATCAACATATACAGTATCTTTACATATCTACAATGTGTGGGTGTGTGTGTGTGTTTGCTTGCAGCACAGACAAATTTTAACATCCTCACAGCAGCTGTGGCTCTCCTCGTCGCTTCCATCCAGGCAGTCGTCATCTCCATCACACTTCCACAAGGCCCGTATGCAGCGATGATTGTGGCACTGGAACTCGTCACTTCTACATCGCTGTGGCTCCGAGCCACTGCCGGAGGTTTCTGGGAGAAATAGTGGTGAGAAAAAAATCAACCAGAGACTTCCTATGAAGTATGTGTGAGGGGGAAACTATTGGCATGGCTATAATGGAACATAAAACATGTTAATAATGTGTCATGACCCCCCGTGTAACTACAGGGAGTTGGCTTACATTAATGGAAACCCACTGGGATAATTTCCCACCTGTATTTATTTGTGTATTAGCAGATTTGCATGTGAAACGATGAGGTTATTATTTGATCTTTGTCCCATAGGATGAAGCCAGGATTACAGTATACTGGGACAGGATGAGCTCAGGCCTCTCTCGCTCTCTGTCTGATTCATTATGTCCTCCTACCTGCACAGGTGACATTGTTCTTCTCCAGAACCTGGTTGTCAGCGCAGGCACACACTCTGCCTCCTGGGATGGCGAGGCACAGGGTGCCGCAGCCCCCATAATTCACACTGCATGCGTTGTCACCTGGAGAAATAGATACAAAATAAGGCGTCTTTCTCATTTAAAGCTGCATTTTCTAAAGCCCGCCTTAAGTGCCACGGGGTGCTGTTGTTGTTTTGTTTACTTTCCCTTTGTACAGCGGACAGTAGAGGTTCAGGGGTCACTTTAAACCTTGCAAAAAATAAATCGTCTCATTGATAGAAAACGCCTGTCTTTTGCGAGGCGCATGCCACGTGATCTATAACCACATGTCAAGTGAATTATTGGGAACACCGCGGGTGAGAGACATTTGACATTTTTATCTTTCTTGGAGGAATAATTTGTCTTTCTGGACAAAGAAGGGGGAAAAAATACTGTCACATATAAAGTTAAGGCGCACGACACCTTTGTCACTTTCATTTAACACGGAGCCCAAAGGCAGTGCCTGAGCCAATGAGATAAAGCTTTCGGTTCTGTAAGAGCCAATCACTAATACTCAGAGGACTGGACAGCCAATTAATCTATTCAGTGACATGAACAATGGAAGGAAAAAAAAAATCTCTGTATGGTGTGAACTAGGCCGCACATGCAGAAGCCAACCATTCATCTGCATCATATTGCAGTCTCCTACTCACAATCCACGGCTTTTAAAAGCTCTTGAATGAAAATAACTGTCTTGAGAAGGAAACACACTCATGTCATGAGTCTAAAAAAGCATCACTGGACTGTGTAAAATTATATATCTCTACATTTAGGACAATAGCGTCCCTTGATTGTGGAGTGGGTGTTCGAGAACTGTTTTTACATGCCTATTACTGGATAGCAAAAAAACACGGCTGCTGTGAGGGCCAATTCAGTTCTCCACTGTCAGCCGTATATCCGACTGCTCTCCTATCTGTTCCTTTCAGCTTTCTAACAGCATGAATCCATCATCATTTGTTACAGAATGGAGCAAGCCTTGGTCACCTTATTTAACTTCGCAGAGAAGAGCCCCAAGTGATTTTAAAGTCGCTGTCACTGTTGATCTATGCGCTGGTTTACACCATGAAATTTGACAACAATAGGCACACATGTGAAATCTCAGGTATATATATCACATTAAGTGCTCTCTCCATTAAAGAAATGTGTACAGGGGACACAGATGCCTGGACACACTACACAAAGTGGTTCAACTTTCGGTGTAAAACTTTCCTCACTGGAAAGCTATGGTTCAGTGGCACTGGGCGAGGAGTAAATGAAGGAAAAGCAGCCAACCTTGCTGACTCTGTGCATCATAGACACGTAAGCCAAACAGCGGTGGTCTCTCGCTCCGCAGCAGAGTGACATCGCCGGTGGTCAAGTCCAGCTGGAAGACCGAGGCATTCATGTACTCCGTCCAAAAGATGAAATTGCGATAATGAGATATTCCGAACGGATGGTTCAGCTCTTTCCCGTTGTACACCACCTGGAACATGAGGCAAACATGCAGTGTAATCAAAAGATTAGGAGGGCTACGGGAAGACGCCATAAGCAACACAAAAAAATCAATCATCTCAAACAGGGTTCTAGCTGTTTGAATATGGGCTTAGAAATTATTTGATCACAGTATATGATGAATGTGATTCAATTTCTTTGCACAAATTTATTCACACGCTGCTGTCTGCTTATAATAATGTTTGCTGGAATCTTGGCATTGATTAAATAGCATTTGCAAATAATTCATTAGCTTAATATGCCAGTGCAACTACAGAAGGGAGCAGTTGGGGATGTAGGGCTGTATTGTTGGCAGTAGCGGTGGGAAGAGGAGCAGTTTTCCATCATTTCACTGGTTTGCAGATTAACATTGTATCATTGCTAAAACATAAAAATCAATTGTGGACCCTGCCATTATCATATAATATTGATCTGCAACTGTCAACCACCGATTCAATATCACACCAACATGGCAACAGTATGAAGTTAATTTCTAGCAGGACTCTGTGGTGATCTGACATTATTCTGGGTTGTGTTTTTTCAGATTCTTTCAATATGACATTAAGTTGGACATGACTTCATATGGCCATCATATAAAAATGTCTCAGTGAGATAAAAACAACCTTGATTAACAAAGCATTTGTGATATATGGAAGAGATAATGCCTGACGAGGTGTCCATTATCAAGAATTAATGGACAACAGGGTGCGAGGAGGACGGTTGCCTCTGCGATTAATTCCTGATTATGGACACCGTTATTCCGTTTACACTATGGTCACTTGTCTAAGAAAACAATTAAGACCATTCATTTTTTTATTTTCAAGCGTTTCGCAACCAAAATCTTATTTTTTTTTACAAGCCATAACTCTGTTTCCCTGGCAAAACCTGATGGCTTTGGTAATACCTGGAACAATTATTATCATCCCATAAGGTTCTTATGCAATGGAAACATTGTTCACTGCTCCAGTAAATAGGACGGACCTTATACGACTTGGCAACGGGAGACATTTCCAGTCCGCTCAGCTAACGTTACAAGCCAGAAAGCAAGATTCAACGTCAATAACACTGTGCACGGATGAAAAACAGTAAATGTAATACGCCAGTATGTTTAACAACAAGACTAGCTAGCTATCAGCCATATCATTATCCCCAAATCAATTAAATAACAAGATATTCACGAAGAAATTAGAGGTCATACTGCCATCAGTCGCAGCAATGAGTAGCGAGTTGAATGGCGGATGGGTAGTGAGATGCTTGCTTATAAAGTATCAATATAGAAGGAGCAGTGTAACCAGGTGTAACTTACTTCTTCTTCCAGTTTGTGTGTTACAGTCGCCACCCTGAAAGACTAACTTTACACTAAATAAGATATTCAGATATTGTTGTTGCCAATATCCATTGATATAAAACTGTTTTATATCAATGGTTATAGCCCGCACATTAAGTTAGAACGGTGAACAGACCATTTCACTGGAACTACTTAGTGTCCACTATCAGGAATTAATGGACACCCTGCAGCCAATCAGAATCGAATATTCACCCAGACCATGGTATAAGTAGTATATATTATAATATGTATTAATAAAGATTACAATTACACATTGTTTGTTAATGATTTGGCTGCTTTCTGTGTTTATTGATCATGTTAGGGTGTAAAACTACTTCAAGTTGTGTTGTTTAACATTTAATTAAAAATTAACATGTTCATTTGGTGCTGTTTATTCACTTGAGATCTTGAATTCCAGCCTCTGGCCCTCTATTAAAATCTCATAAGCAGCCTAACCCTCGAGTCTACCAGGATCACAGCCAAAATGATTCCTGCTAATTATGTCAAGTAACTCCTCAGCGTGGTCTCTACATATTGAAACTCACCATCCGTCCAGTCCCGTTGAGGTGAATCTTCTCGATGTGATCGTAGTAGGCGTCGCACCAGTACATGGTGCTGGTGCTGTGGTCCAGAGTCAGACCGTTGGGCCACAGCATGTTGGAGGTGACGAAAATGCGGCGGTTGGATCCGTCCATCCAGGCTTTCTCTATCCGCCCTATGCTGTCGTTGACCTCATCCTCTTCCCAGTCGGTCCAGTACATCCAGCTGTCATACACACAGATACACACGATCATTGCACCAATAAACTGACATAATAAAGCATCGCTATTGCAAGTTATCACCAGATCAAATTCCACATTCAACCCAAGGCAGTTCATTTCAGCAGTCTCCTCACTCATCCCTGCCTCTACTTCCTGACACACTGATGTTGGATGGGAGTGCTTGTTGCTCCCTTCGTCAGCTTCCTCTTGCTTTGATTTCTTATCAATCAATACACATGTGACAGCATGTTTCTGCAGGCTTCTCTCAAAATGATGTACTCCATATCACGGTGAAATGTGTGTGGTGTGTTCTGCTCTGTACACCCATGGGAAGGCATGACTGTGCTCCCCAGTGAGTCTCACACATGCTGCTTTGGTTCATACAGGGATCTTTAAAGAGAACACAACTAGTACTGCCAAAAATATACAACCATATTACCATTAGTTCAGAAAACTAATATCATGACATGAAGGTTCCCGACTGAAATGGAAATAAACTGGAATCCAGATTTCCCATATGTGAATCCAAATAATCAAACACATCCCTGGCAGTGAAAAGAGAGTGCATCGTAGCTTAAGAAATTATTCAGGCTTATCAAGTTAAAGTGATGCTTGACTGCACATCAAAGTTAGACGTCTCGTATTCCCCACCCAAAAAAAAAAAAAAAAAAAAAAAAAAAAAAAAAAAAAAGTTTTCAGTGTATCTTGTGTATGCCGAGACTGCAACTCTCAGTGGGCTTGTGGTATTTGAATCGTGATTGGGTCAACGATTTGACATGATCTGTTCTCTAGTAACCATGCCCAGGGGATTTTCTCTGTTTGAGTGTTGCTGACTGAGCCATGTGGCCCCCTGTCTCTCATCAATGATAGAGGGCTGGCTAAGGGAAGATGAAACAGAATGGGAGATGGAGGTGAATGAAGACTCCCTGTCTTGAAGTCATCTTTACGACCTCATGAATTATTCAGCAATCCTCCACACTCAGACGCAGACACACAGACACACACATAAACGCCAACGTGCAAACAGACATGCATGGACACCACATCAGATGGACACATGCAGCTGCCATGATATGAAAAATGAAAATACTACTACCTTTCTATTGAATAATAATACATGTGATAACTGAATATTATTTATTCCGTATTTTCATGTAGAGCTGTGATAATTAGTCAATTAATCAATTAGTCAATCAACACCAATTAATTGTTTAAATCATTTTCAAGAAAAAAATGGCAAAAAACGTAAAGGTTGCAGTTTCTGAATTGTGAATATTTTCTGTTTTTCTTACTCTTCTGTGTCAGTAATCTGAATATCTTTGGGTTTTGTAGTGTTGGTTGGACTAAATAAGACATTTGAAGACATAACCTTGGACTCTGTGTGACTCTGTGATGGCCATTTTTCACAATTTGCTGACATTATCAATTAATCAATAAAAATAATCAGTAGATTAAAAGATAATAAAGATAATCATTCAAAGGGTTAGTTTGGGTGTTTTGAAGTGGGGTTGAATGAAATACTTATCCATAGTGAGTGTATTAGCTACAGTAGATGACGCTCAGCGTGCTCACAGCTTGGAGAAACAGACAGGAGCGCCAACACCAGAGTAAAGCAATACAGTGCTGTGAACAGGGACGGCAGAAAAAAACTTATTTTAGCCACCTAAAAGAAAAGCCTACCTAAAGAAATTTAAATCCATTTGTGTCCAAGTGTACGTTATATTTAGAATATTTTCCGATGGCAAACTAAACTGAAAGTTGAAAGTATCTATACTGTTTTTGTCATCTGAGGCTGCTGGCTTTGGAGACAGCATAGATAAGTTTCACTTTCAGTTCAGCTTCCTGTTTGAAAAGAAGAAGGGCTGTCTGACGGCAGGATAAAGAGGTGAAAATATCAAAATATTGCGTATACTTAAACTGATTTTTTTTAGGTGAACCTTTCTTTTAGGTGGCTGAAATTTTTCTCTCATCCCCCTCCACAGCACTGTATCGCTTTGCTCCAGTGTCGGTGCTCCTGTCTGTTTCTCCAATACACCTACTATTGATAAATACCTCATACAACCCCATTTCAAAACACCTGAACTATGCATCTGATGCAATCTGTTATTCTATCTTCAGAGAGTGTATACATGTACTTTATATGAAATGTATTTTATAAATAAACTTAACATTTGGAAATGGGAAAGGTGAAAAAAAAGGACATAGCAGAACAGTGAATTGCAACGGGATTTAGTACATATAGTTG
>CAKAOH010026119.1:0-22156 GCA_916701665.1 Sebastiscus tertius | reverse complement strand
TGAAAATCCCAGTAGATCAGCAGTTTTTGAAATACTCAGACCAGCCCGTCTGGCACCAACAACCATGCCACATTCAAAGTCACTTAAATCCCCTTTCTTCCCCATTCTGATGCTCGGTTTGAACTTCAGCAAGTCGTCTTCACCACGTCTAGATGCCTAAATGCATGAGTTACTGCCACATGATTGGCTGATTAGCTATTTGTGTTAACAAGCAATTGATAAAGTAATAAAGTGGCCGGTGTGTGTACATATATATATATATATATATATATATATATATATATATATAGTAGGCCTACTTGTAGAATTGCAATACATAAAAATCGCAATACATATCAAATCAGCATCCAAGTATCGTGATAGTATTGAATCAGGAGATAGGTGTATCGTCCCAGCCCTAGTAATTTATGCGTTTCTCTTAAGTATGTGCTCCTTAAATCCAGCCCCTTTACCTTTAACTGAGGTTTTCTGCAGCTGATATGCTTTATCCAACATGAGAAAAGCCTTCTTACAATAATAACGTGCACACACGCCTCATGTAATCTCCAATCAGGCTCGAGTAAACCTCCTCACTTTATCATGTTAGCATCCTGAGGACAACCTTAGAAAAGTCATATTTAATTCCCTGGTGGCCTTTCCACATTTAGGCCTGTTTTGTCAGCGGGGGGAACAGGGGAATGATTTGTACTGATCAGCCTCTGCTCTCCTTGGCTCCTAACTGCAGCTTTACTGAGCTTCTGACAGATGTGTCCCCTGCTGTCTGATTAAAAATGGTCATTTCTCCGGCACACAACGTGGCGCGGTAACCTTTCATTTGAAGGATGATTGCCGCGCAGTGACAGACACTCGTCCGTTTGTTCATTTTGTAAGGCCGCGACGAGGATATTGACATTCAGATTTTGCGTACGCTTTCATCTTAGAACAGATGTCACAGTTGGCAAGTAGTCTAGACAGGAACAGCAGGTAGGACAGAGCTCAAGGGGCAACAGGAGACGAGAGGCGAACGTGACAACTTGCAAAACAAGTGTATGTTTTACATCAGTCTGTCCTCTTTCCCCTGCTGCAACTCACAATGACCCTCATAGAACATCTGCCTGCTGCTGTGCTGGGCAGGTATTTGCGCCCTCCCCTATCCTTGGCCTGTTTCTCATTCTCACAAGCTGGTCTGGTGTGAGAGAGGGGAACACCAGCCAAATTATGGAAACCCTCGCTCATCTACGACAGGCAGAAACACAAACCTCAAACCCCTGCGGTGGGCCAAATCCCCTTGCTAGCACAAATGAGGATATTCTAATGTCAGGCCTGTTTGCAGGGGTGTAAACTCGTGGAAGTGCTGGTATCAGATAGGATATCAAAGTCAACACGCCTGTTGCTTTAAGCTGATCCTTCTGTCCCCCAGGAAAAAAAAACTTGTGCTCTGTGAAAGCCCAGAGGAGCCTTCAAATGTTTCCCCAAGTGCAACCTGATCCATAACAGACAGAGTCATGCAGCTCCCTGCGCTATCAACACTCCGTGCACAGCAGGGCCGCTCTAATACCCCATTCCAACATGGCAGCCAGGAAGCACTTGAAAAAGCACACAGCCAAGCAGTTGAAGACCATGCTACACATCTGCTGAATGTAGCAATGCATCACCACCTGTTGAACTACAGCTAAAATTACACTGAATATTAAATGTAACTTCTAGCACTATGAAATCTGTTTAATTGTATAAGATACAAAACGATTTCCACTGTTGATGCAGTCCTGCAGATTGGTTTTAGATTGCAACATGATAAAAAAAATATGCAGGTTTAAACTACAAGCCAACAAATCACCAGTATTTTTCATATTTTTGCCCAACTAAAGGCCTTTAAATACCGGGGGGCGGAGGGGGCGTGACGAACTCACAACATGAAAATGTGAAGTACACGCCTGCAAATACTATACATTTTGGGCTTTTATTGTGAAATATAAGAATGAAAGGAGTGGATCTGGTCTGCCCTGCCTTGGTCAAGGGTTAAAGGAGTAATAAAGTTTGCAGACCTGGTTCGGCCTCCGTGTTGTTGTTCCATAAATATAGACAGACTCGTTCCGCACAAGCTAACTGTAGATGTTATCGTGTTGCGTGATGTACAAATAGCACACGAAAAGCCTAAAATGTGTTCTCATGACACACGGAATGTCTTAATGTTGTGCTATTTATACGCCTTCCCATGAGATCGGGTTGAATATATAACAGCTGCCACAAAAAGAGGAAAAAAACAAAACAGTTTGTTAAGCAATAAATTGATGTCACAAGCTACGGATGTCTAGATAAAGTTTTTTTTTTATATATATATGTCGCCCTAATGTATATTTCCTATATGACAGGCACACTTAGCAACCATTACTTAAGTAGACCCGCATTAAACTTAGTAACGCCAAAACAATATGACACAGAAGTATCCTATAGCATTTTGTGGAGAGGATTGTCAGTCTGTAACTTCTTTTTTGAAAGAGAAGGGTTTGGACAGGATTTGGACATCCTGATGCTCTCTGCCAGTTTGGATATCATCATTGAAACTGCTGACTACTGATGTTTATTTGTTTGTGCCAGTAGGTTTCACTCTTTTAACATTGTGCAATGAGGCTTTTTTCACAGCTGCTTCACCTAAGGTGCAAAGTATTGATATCATGTGTGCATAACAAGAAGCTTACAGGTTCAGACAGAAACAGAAAGTCGTTCTCACCATGCCATGCAGGTCAGCTGATCAACTGTCTGTATAAATGCCTTGGTCCATCACATAACTGTAGTAGACTAACCAGAGGCCAGTGATGAACCTTTTACCTACACATGTAACATTTAGCATGTTGTGATGTGTTTACAGATGACAACATCATGCCACTCACTCTCCTCCACTGAAGGTTTTACTATTGTCCTGTTCAATCTGAGATGGCTCTCTGGATGAAACTGATTTGGTTGCTTATCAAGGCAAATTTCTGTCAATCAAACTCAACAAGGGAGTTGTCACATTATCTCATCACTGTCCATCAACACGGTGACAACTCTGCAGCTCTTCGGATTGTGGTGTCCACACAGAGGAAGCTCTCGGTTCAGAAACCACCACCGGAGCATATAGCGGGCCACATCAAGTGGAAAAGCTCCTTGGGTGATAAAGGTACTTATAACCCTACATATATTTATGGATACCATTAAAAACAAAACTGCTATAAAGAAAATAGCTGACTGCAGAGCAAAAAGCCCGAAGGACCCAATTTCCTCCTGAAGCACCTGATGGACACACTGACAAGCAGATTGCTTTCCAGTACCAATTTTTGGAGCGTGTGAAAAATGGTCGGCGCAGCCGGTATGTGGTCTGAGATGAGTCATAAATCTTGTTTTATCTCCTCCGTGGTGGTAGCAGAAAAGGATGAGTTGCTTTTTTTTCATCTCATTCACATGTCTATCTGTCTGTTATCTGTGCCCTTGAGCAAAGATTACTGATGCCCTGTCTTTGATATATGACACATCACACAGAGCAGCTTTTCATCCTGTGAATTAACCCAGAGAGGGAGGAAAAAAAAATGCAAACCTGACTGCCGTCAGCCAGGGGGGCTCTCTCACTGTTCCTTTGTGCTCTTCTGCCCCCCCACCTCCCTCCCTTACTCATATGATCCTTCCCACCTTCCTTCCCTTAAAACCGAGCATCCCCTCCTCTTCCCTCCCTTCTGATATTGAGCAGACGGGGAGCAGAGAGCATCATGGGTAGCCAAGTTTGGTGGCAAATTGTTTATCTGACCTCTGCACGTCTCTGCATTTTATAATCTAGTGTGTGTCACCCCTGTCTCGTCCCCATAACAAATAGCGCCCGTCAGTTCCTGCTTCCTTTATCAGAAGCAAGAGGTAAGGAGCGGGCCACTGTAAGTAACTGCACAGGAGGAAATCTCCTACAGAAAAACAAAAATGGGATTTCGAGTGAGTGATGAGAACAGAGATTCCCATAATGATGCCTCAAGAGCAGAAAAAAAAGGGATAAAAGGCAGAGATTAAAGAAACAAATGGTGGCGTATTATGTGTTAACAGCTTATGTATGTCATAGAGGAAGAAAAAGACTGTGATAGGCTTTCAGGAGAATATTACCGCTGTGTTACTGTCCCCGGCAAGGAATATTTTATTATTCACTAACCAGGAAGGCAAGCAGCATTGAGTGCAGCCTAATGTATCATCTCCTAATACATCTGAATAATGGTGATTTAAATGAGTAAGACAAATAGCAGTGACCACTTTGTGCAATCTAAAACAGAATGTAAAATAACACATTAGGCTCGACTGCCACAGTGGAAATTAAAAGACTCTACATTACAGAGTAATAACCATTCCTCTCCCGACTCCAGACTTCATTAACCCAAAGCTAATCTCCCACTCAAACTCCCTGATCTTCACATGCCACAGGGAAAAAATGTGCTCAGTAAATACTTGGTTGTTTTGTGTTTTGGAGAAGGGTCACAGAGCAGAACACTGTCTACATTTCTTTTTTTTTTCCTTTTTCATCTAAGTAATCCAAAAAGGTCATAAATAAAATATTACGCCACGAGGAAAAGTGCTGTAATCCATTATCATAATGGCACTGTTCATGATCTATTTCATTAACATGCAGTCTTTAACCCAAACAAATGTGTTCCTCACCCCAGTGCTGCGTACCCATTTACAAGATACAAATGTGCTCATGTGTCTTAACCTAGAGAGCTGCAGGTGTGATGCATCACCGGCAGAACCACCACAACGAAGCAACATTTACCACGTTGTGCTGTCTTGCTGAACATTACATTAAAATAATACACTTTATTTTTTGGGCGACATAGTATCACACAACAAGTCTATTAGTAGACAATCTCTGAACCCATCAGCTCCCGGTCTGATCACCGGCAGAACCACCACAACGAAGCAACATTTACCACGTTGTGCAGTCTTGCTGAACATTACATTAAAATAATACACTTTATTTTTTGGGCGACCAAGACTTTCTTTTCTGTGCGCTGCTCAGCTCATTGTTTACAGTCCGATTAGCAACTTTAATGCAAGACTGGAGTTGGAGTTGAGAGATGACGTGTACGACCAAATTGTTTCCCAAGTCGCCAGTTTACAAGCTAATTTTAAACCAATAAAAGCTAAATCCTTGCCACATGATAGCTGGTGAATTACCAGATTGCATTATGGCCAATGTGTTCCGCCTCTTTTGCTCTCCACACAGACTGTTTACCTGCGTTTAACCAAAACCTGCTCGAACGTGATTGGTCAATACTACTTGGACTAAAAAACAGAAACGAGAACGCTTCTGATATCAAAATCTTGTCTCCTTGCCTAAAGATTTGACATGTGAATGAGCAATCTGTTTATAGAGATTAATTAAAGAGGCCCTATTATGCTTTTGTGCTTTTTCCATTTCCTTTAGTGTGTTATATAGTTATTTGTGCATGTAAAAGGTCCGCAAAGTTACAAAGCCCAAATTCCAGGCCGAAGGGAGTTACTCTCCCCCACAGAAACACTGCTCCTGAACTATCTGAAATGCCTTGATTGAAGTCCTGCCTTTTCCTCTGTAACGTGGTGATGTCACCGAGTAACACATTTGTATAATGCCTGTGTAGCGGGTAGATTGGCACGCCTTCAAACAAAGCTAGTTAGAACGTAGCTGGAGTGGAGTCTGAAGCAGATTGGGCTTTTCAGGAGGGCGGGGTCAGGAGCTAAAACAGAGCGTTTCAGACAGAAGGTGAAAAAAGATGCTGCAGCACAGCTGGTATGAGAAAGTAAAGCATTTTTTTTCAACATTAAAGCATGTAAACATATTCTGGTAGAAACCCAAAATACAAATATGCACCTGAAAATAAGCATAATAGGTTCTCTTATACCTAGTAATAGATAGTATGGTTTATATCATGACATTTTTACAGGTATAAAATGGGAGAACTCTTTACACTTCTACATAAGGTGCTACATATACAAAACTGCCGTGTAGAAATATGTTACAACCAAAGAAAACAACATCCAACAACATTTGAATAAAGGCGTGTCAGTTGAAAGTATACGATTCTAGCCATGTGCTGACAATATGCCCTATGTCATCACTGAGAGCAACACCAACTGTGTTTATTTCTCACACTGACATTCACACAGCCCCATTTAAAAGATGATGTGGACAGCAGCGTCCATATGTGTGAGTGACTGCAACATAAAGCTGGAGGGCACAGAGGCCTACTTTCTGCCTCCTGTAAGTGTTAATATAACCTTTTCATCTGCTCACCCAATGGCTCTCCTGAATCAATTCCCCCTCAGTGTCCCTCAGCGTCTGTACAACTGGCACCTCCGCAACTTGTTCCATTTGTTATATTGAGCTCCATCTGGCCTCGGTCATTTGGCTTTTTAATTTAGTTGTCTCCCGCTCTCTAATTTGTCTCACATTTACAAATGGCATTGGCCGCCGGTTCCAAGCTGCCCCTCGTCAGCGGCAGAAATACATTTTCGCCAGCCGTCGGGGCCAGCCGTAAATCTGTAATGCCGGGTTATTAATAGATAGTAACAGATGTTTACTGATTGTTGATTACCAGTCTTGTTGACCAGTGAAATCTGTTCATAAATGGAATGGAATTTATAGCAGAGCAGAATATGCACCTCTCCCCGAGGGGGGAAAACGGAGAAACGGTGCCAACCTTTTAAGTGAGAGACTATAAACTGAGATCTCTTAGTCTCTCATTCTTATTCTTCTTCTAAATCTGCCAAAAACAAACTCAGCTAAACTGTATATGTTCAAATTAAGCCCTAATCAATTCAACGAGGTAATGAATTTGGGTATTTGTGAAGCTGGATTTAAGACATTTAAAGCCTTAAAAGGAAATGCAGACACCCTGGAAAACTAATGGCTTCCTCTTTCACAGTCTGTTCTTTTTTTTACGACTTATTACAGTACAGCTAGAAAGTAGCTGTTTGGCCACAAACGCCTTCCTGACAAACACATCGCTGTGGAAGTGACATGACACATTTCACTTGTCACTCATCAGCAGTCACAGCTGGCAGGCTGGTGATCCATCTTTCAGTAAACAGGTGACATGACTGACTTCTAACAGTTTGCACATCACTTTGGAGAAAAGTTCCCATGAAACTATGATTAAATGTCACCAAGGTACGGTGGCACAAATGGATGGCCAATCGTGTTTACCTTCATTCATATATTTCTATTAGGGCTGTCAAAGTTGACGCAATAATAATGCAAATTCGTTTTAACGCAACTAATTTCTTTAACATATTAACGCAACTTTTAGGCGGTAGCGGGCTCAGTTTTAAAATTAGAGTGAATATACTGGCATCATATTGAACTAGAAAACCTAAGGAATCCATTGGTACCATGTCCACACTAGCTTGTTGTGAAGGAGGCTAAATAACGCTAAATTTTGGCGAGGAAAATCTGGCATGGCCATTTTCAGAGGGGTCCCTTGACCTCTGACCTCAAGATGTGTGAATGAAAATGGGTTCTCTGGGTACCCACGAGTCTCCCCTTTACAGACATGCCCACTTTATGATAATCACATGCAGTTTGGGGCAAGTCATAGTCAAGTCAGCACACTGACACACTGACAGCTGTTGTTGCCTGTTGAGCTTGAGTTTACCATGTTATGATTTGAGCATATTTTGTATGCTAAATGCAGTACCTGAGAGGGTTTCTGGACAATATTTGTCATTGTTTTGTGTTGTTAATTGATTTCCAATAATAAGGATATACATATATTTGCATAAAGCAGCATATTTGCCCACTCTCATGTTGATAAGAGTATTAAATACTTGACAAATCTCCCTTTAAGGTACATTTTGTATAGATACAAAATGTGTGATAAAAATTTGTGATTAATCACGATTTACTATGAACAATCACGTAATCAATTGCGATTAAATATTTAAATCTACTGACAGCCTTAATTTCTATAAAGTTGAAGAATTATTTTTAAGTATTGCATTTGTTTAGTTGCATCACATTGCAGCACGCTTCTGTGTTGGACTTTAGAGTCAATCAACTAGTGTGTTATTGCTCCGTTAACTTCCTGCTACTGGTTCCAGATTTCTCCGCTTCTCCTCTTAAAAGAGTAATCATTTTCTGTGTACGATTCTCTATTTACAGACACCGTGTCGAGAAATTGGGAAGCCACGGACAACAACTTGCAAACTGTGACAAGTTATAAAACTTTAAAGCAGGCAGTAAATAGCTCTGTCACTCTATCCCCAGTGTTATATTACCTGGACACATTTATCTGACGGGTGGTAAATCTCAATTCCCCTTACCCCCCAAAAAGGCAAGAGGAGACACAAGGAAATAAATTGCAGATAGAGGGACGAAAAACATATGACTACTTAATCAAATGAACATGATGTTTCGGAAAGGGAACGTCGTTAATAATGTCAGCTAGGAGTGACAGCAGTTTTGGGGAATAGAAGCAAGAATCTTAAAAAAACCAAATTCAATAATGCTACCCCTCCTGCTGTACAGGTTATAACAGTCCCTGGAAACAGTTTGTATTCTCTAATATATTTTTTTTTTTTTTTTTACAGTTGCTTCACCTGCCTGATATCCTTCAGCCCTTTCCTTCAGAAGCTGTCAAAGCCGCCAAGTATAATATATGGCCTCTCCAATGAGAACAGCTGTAGCCACTCTCTCTGCTGCTGCTGCTACCCTGCCCTGCATGAAATAATACATCAAGATTAATTGATTTCCCGTCACACTCTTAGAGAAAAGAAAATTAATTTTCATGTATCTCCACCCCCCCCACACACACACCCCAACCCCCAGCATATGAATTTTGTACATGGCAAGTAATCTAAGTTTTTAATTATTCATGAGGACTAAAAACATGATAAAGTGTTTTACAGAAGGCCCCAAGGCCGTAGCCAAAAGCTCAGTGTGTTCTGAGACAACAATAGCAATCCCCGACGCCGATATAAATAATAAATGTATTTACATATATCTTAGGTTAACCCCCACCTTTCTCTCTCTCTCTCTCTCGGCTCAAGGAGAGTGAATGTTGGCTTATAGAACAAAGAGCGTGATGAGTCATCAGACCAGATGTACCTGAATATATCAATCAATCATCATCAATGTTTACTGTATTAATGCTGTGAGGGATATTGGCTTTTATAAATCGTGCATTTTATCTCACCCAGTTAACTACAGTCACTGCAAGTCCCATAGTGCATCTGCACTGTTGAGGCACCGCCCACCACCAACAAACAGGAAGTTGTTAGAGTATACCATGTAAACTTTTTTTATACTGTATTTAGACCCATATTCTACAGCAAACAAATACTACAACTACTAATAATAATACTAATAATAATTCTAACAACAATAATATTAATAATATTGTTGTATTGTTAATATTGCTGTTTTTGCATATTTATTATTAGTGGTAGTATTGTGTAATTTTGTGCAAATTATATTGTTGTACATGCATGCAGTATTAGTTGTTGCACTTAATAAAGCTACAGGTATCACCTGTGGTGGAAAGTACATTTACTCAAGTACTGCACTTAAAGGAGCAGTATGTAGCATTAAAGGGAATCTATTGGCAGAAATGGAATATCATATTAATAAGTATGTTTTGGGTTTTTTTAGTGTATAATCACCTGCAAATAAGAATTGTTGTGTTTTCGTTACCTTAAAATGAGCCATTTATATCCACATATAAAGTGGGTCCTCTTCACGGAGCCAGCCGCCATGTTTCTACAGTAGCCCAGAATGGTCACTCCTCCCTTTCCAAGACTGCAGTAACGTGAGCCGCTGAGGGCAAAACCGTGGTAATGCTGTTCGCCTCGCTCACAGGTCATCCTCACCATAATAACACAACTTTATGAGCAATGGAGGTCAGGTGGCTGGTGGTAACACGGTTTTGCACTCTGCGGCTCACGTTACCACAGTTACCGCATGTCGGAGAACTACAGCCTTCAGGTAACGTAAAAATGTGAAAGGCTCTCACTAGAGAGAAAGATGGCTGAGCAACATGGCGGACTCCATAAAGAGGACGCGCTCCCCATGTAAATATGAAGGGCTTCTTCTAAGCTAACGAAAACACAACGATTCTTAGTTTCAGGTGATCATACACTAATGAAAACATAGTTATATTCCATTTCTGCTAATAGATACCCAAATGTTACACACTAATCCTTTAATGCGTCAGTAATAGTAATCAAATAACACATCATAATATGCAGGACTTGAAAAGAACTACCCTTATTCCTTCTCAACTGTTTGTCGTCATTGGAGATATGATCTCATACATTCCTCCAGAAAAAAAAAATACAATTATTTACTAATAAAGACTAAATCAAGCTTTAATAAAGTAATCTGTGATGTGAGCAGACACAGTGACAACTCAACGGAGTCTGTTTGCTCTGCTGTGCGTTTTAACTTTGTCCAACAGTGCGTCAGTGGATGATTGAGAAGTATGTCTGCTGTGAGAGGCCAGTCGGCTGCCCACAGTCGCTGGGGTTTATGTTCAAGCCAACAGAGGATGCCATGCCACTGACGCCGTGGCAACATGCAGGCCTGACTGGCAGGCGAGGCTGCGGACTGATGTGCATGCGGCACTCTGATCCTCCGTATTACGGGACACGGCAACAGCGATGAACACGAGGCAATTACTTGACTCACTGAAAGTGGGAGTTCTTTCACAAGCTTCTGTGTTGCATGTTTACATGCAAGAGCCAGAGTTTACTGAGGAAAAGCATTTACTGTATAAGCAAGCGATTTTCAAAAGTGTAGACCTGTCAATAGTAACTGTTCCATGTCCTAACAACTTCCACCTGTATTTAACATACCTTTCTAACCAAGTGTGCTCAATAAAACACCCAATAAGACCACACCTTCTAAAAGATCACAAGAACAAAGGAATAATTAACGTATTAAAGGGAAAGAGCCCCTGCCACCCCTCCATTTGTCTTGTCTGATAGTTAGCAAGAGTGTAATTATAAGGTGAGATGTTTGTGTACGCACGTGTGATATCACATGTGTATGTGAATGTGTGAGTATGTCTATGTGTGTGTTAATCTTCTCGATGCTCTTACTGTGGTACGAGTTAAATTGGTCTGTCTAGCGAAATGTTCTAATTATGGTTGTGGAGCCTAATTAGCATTTAGTATAACACCACAACAAATGCCGCAAAAATCACACTAATTCCGCCGTAAACTGCCTCAATGCTACGCCATCAAGCTGCTTTGCCATACAATAAGAATTAATCGCAGCACACGCCGCAATTGGCCAATCCTGCACTCCCGCTGAGCTTGTTAAATCATTTTTCACTCCTTCCAGATTGGTTCCATCAACAACTATTCCCAGGAACCCTAATAAGCACGTATCCTCGTTAATATCATGAAGCCTAAATGATCTGCAATCTCAAAAACATGCTTTAGCAAATTATTAGGCCACTGACCCCATAGGTGCTGGTGTGGAGTTTTTCCACAGGGGACAGGGTATACTGGTGGGTGTTGATGGTGGCACATTCGGGGTCTTTGCAATAGGGTGGGAATCACTTCCAGTTTTGATCTCAATTCTTAGGATTACGTTTAAATTCTCAGTTCAGTGAAGCTGCTACAGGTTTGATCTAGTTTATTCTTGCATGAAGAAACATTGCCATTTGTCTCAGGGCAGCATTGTTCGAGTTAAAGTAGAACAATGCCAGTAACCAGACAGAAGTTACAAAACCCTATCCTTTACAAATGAAAAATAATCATCATCCCATAAACTTTTTATGGCTTTGTTTGTCAAATTGATCTTCAAGACTCTTCAAGACTACTAACTTACTGGTAGTGCAACTACCAGTTACAATATGTTTCATATTGCAGTGGACTAAAAACAGGAATAAATGCATCCTAAATTATCGTTCCACAAACTGAAGAAAGAGCCTGAAAATTGCACCCTAAGCTCACATATTGTATGAGTCGTTGCGTTATGCTCCTTCTTCCCCTTGAGATTAGGCCTACAAAAATCTGAAATGTGTCCAAATGCTTGCCATCATTAAAAAAAAAAAAAGGCTGATTAAATTCAATTTTCCTTCCTCACATCATAGATAGTTACACTGACGGCGCTGAGTGCACACGGCACACCATTTGCAGTTGCACTGTCAACATATTTATCAAAGAGAAACAATATTTTGAGAATGAAAGTTCATCGTTGACCTTGGAAATAATAGTTTCACAAAATAATATTAACTCAAAGTCCATTTACAATTTTTTTTTCTGGAGCATCTCTAAATGATGCGGTTGAAGTTTGCTCAGGAGTTAGCTTCAGAAAACGTGTTAAAAAAACAACTATAATTTTACTAATATATAAGAAATCATTTTAGGATATGTAAATTTGATACAAGATTATAAATTATGATAAGATTTACCATAAAGTATCGCACTGAGACTCCTCTGGTTGCAAAAAGAAGTCTGATTGTATAGAAGTCTATGAGAAAATGACCCTACTTCTCTCTCGATTTATTACCTCAGTAAACATTGTAAACATGAGTTGATGGTCTCAATCGCTAGTTTCAAGTCTTCTTCAATACAGCATGATGTTCATTTAGTAAATTATGGTCCCATTTAGAGTCAAATAGACCATGAAGCAGGGTATGCTTTATGGCTACCTTGTGATTGACAGGTCACTACCACGGTGTATCTGTCTTAGAACTTTGTGTGTTTTCATTTCATGAAAGTTAATTATAATATTTTTGGTTGCCTGAAAATGTCTTATTCAGCGTTCGGTTGTACTTAGCTCCACCCTCTCGTGTCACTTCTGGTTGCAAAACATTAATATGGCGAGGGCAAAAATGCCGAACTCAAGGCTTCAAAACGGCAGTCCACAAACCAACGGGTGACGTCCCGGTGACTACGTCTACTTCTTATATACAGTTTCTGATTAAAGAAGATGACGACTCCGGTTACTTCCACCCTTATTACTTCTCACAAAAAATGTTGACACTCAACACAGCACCCACGAAAGTGTAAATCCTGCATGATGCACCTGTCCCCACAACACCAGCCAAATACAACTCCCTAACCAATAACGGATATCCAGAACGGGCTGCTATGAATAGAGATCACTGTTGGGAAAGAACTGTTCCTTCAACCTATGTTAAATGGCAACCCTGTCTAATGAAATTGTATGTTGTAAGGCAATAAATTCACACTAATAACCGGATGCACAGGGCCCATCTGTTCTGAAGTGCTAAGACACACAGATGTGATCTGAAAACCAAGGGGGAATACAGATAATATTTGCTATGGATGGTTGGTTACATATATGTGGATATGGAAGATGAAGATTGGTGAAAGAATGCAGATACTGATAGATGACAGTTATAAATAAAAATCTCCATTTGGTTCTTCAGCACATGGCATTTATTGCAGCCGACTGATATATTATTTACTTTCTTTGACATCTGGAGTTAATGTTCCTTATCTTGGTAACAAAAACAATTTAGAAAGGCAACTTCCACAAGTCAAACTATGCCATTTCCCAGGCTCCTCTCTGCTATCTGTCTCCATTGAAATATTCTCTATTTATTTTGGAAAACTTAAACAACTGCTGTTATGTCCGCCTAGAGCTGGCATAAGCCAGAGTAGCAGATTCATCATTATAATACTTAGCACTGAGGGAGAAAAAATGCAGAGCTGCACTATATCGTGAGTGTGATTTAGGCCCTACAGAGGCCACAGGAATTCAAGCTGTCAGACTCTGAAGTAAATTCAGTTCCTGTAAATAAATTGGGGTGTCCAATGCTTGCACATGCTATCTGCTTCTATAAATCCTTGACAACAGTTGTGTTCTAGTGTATTAGTGAGTGTGCGAGGCAGAATAAAAACAGAAGGAGCAAATATGGCCATGTTTTCCCTCTGTACCAGATCACAAATAAAGGGAAATGTGTAAAGCGAGGCTACAGCAAATTTACAAGCAGGCAAAACAAAACACCTGTCATGCTCCAAATTTATTCAGTCCTCTAGAAACAAGCTTTCTCATCACCACAATGACATCTAACTTATTTAGATCCATCTAAATTGACAAATATTGACAACTTCCGTGTTGCTACGCAACAAAGATAAAGTGGCAGCCATTGTCTGTGCTCCACTTTCCGTACCTAAGGTGGCACACACTGCCTAACTACCAATATTGACATTGGGAGGACACATGTACGAGGAAGCACTGATGTAGATGGTATTCCAGTTACTAACATTGCTATAAACGCTTGCTTTATGATTCATCGTGTGCAGGAAGTCCAAGGGCTAGAACATAAAACTGTTCAGCTCTGAGAGGCCCGGTAGAGACACACATAGAGGTTACACTGCAATCTACAAGCTTGACTGAATCATTGAGCACAAGGTCACACGACTGATACCACAGTTAATAGCAATATTAAAACCAAACAAGAGTGTTATTCCAAAGTGATACACTTTGATGTGAACAGACACACAGTAATCCTGAGATAAAGCTTATATGTTAATGTTTTCTGATTACATTAATGTGACCATTGCATCTATTGGATGGTTTGAACATTGACTTTATTGCACAGGAAGACTCAAAAGAACCCATAAACCACAGTAAAGCTAAAAACACATTTCCTTTGGCTGTTTAATGAAGCTGGAACGGAGGAGATAAGCAATGGAAACAATTTTGTGTAAAAAAAACTATTTAACAGGCTCATAACTCAAACATACTTGTCTACATACAGTTGTTTAACAAGCATATTAGCACAATTCTAAAAGGTACATACAACAAAACCGTTTACATGGTATGTGCACCAAATCACGGAAACACGTCACTAACGCCACTAATGTCACTAATGTCACTAACGTCACTAACGTAACTTACAAAACATAACACCGGACCCATCCACCTCCCCTTCAGTCCACCATAAGCAGTCCTTCTCCCTTTTTATTCTATGTTACTGAGTCTGAGCGAAGCATATTTATGTGGATGCATTTACAAAAGCATAGGCGTACAAAAGCGGGCAAGAACGGTGTTCTTATTGCACGCTTTAGCCTCGCACATTATCGTGTTATTCATACGTCTTTTTGTGCGACCGGGCTGTAATATTTTTTCCTCTAGTATGTATTTCTCCTGTCAGCTTGTTTCAGTATGTTTTGTGTAATATTGGATAATGTTAAAATTAGGAATGAAAACAGTAAAGAGTGGCCAACCTGGGCATACACCTTAATGTTAATTCAAACTGCAACAGTTACAGACTTTGGGCTGTGCACTTACATGTATCCGAGAGGCCAACACAGTTCATTGCCTTATGATGTTACACTGCACTGCAAGAAAAACAAGTAAACCGACTATCTTTGTGCACTACTCCACATTTTCTTTGCAGGAGCACTCTGCGATGGAGACCCCCACTCACATCTACAGTATCTGTATGAGATACCAGTGGCATTTAAATAAGATGGAAACAAATCTCAATTGGTTGTATTACAATAGGAGCACACAGCAATCAGCCACCTTAACACCTCGCTGCTGCTATGGTATCCTATTTAATCAACGTTGCTTGGCTGCTTTATATACATTTTGCATATTGACTTACACATGTAGCACCCATTAACATCCCAGGTTGCAGTATATATTACTGTTTATAGCTTGTTTGCATGCATTGCTATTGAGAAAAACAAAGTTCCTTGCTTGAGATTTGTGATGTGACAAATAATCCAACAACCAAGGTTGAGAAAAAAAAAAAACTGTTCATAAACCATGCTATTATCGGGTTCCATTTTATTGCAACACAGCCTATAACAACTACACTGTTATTATAACATGTTAAAAGAACACCAACCAATCAAACATTGTTTGCGGTTAGTTATAGAAAAAAACCCTGTCAGATAATGTGATAACAGAATTGTGAATTAAGTGTTTCAGGACAAAGTACATACTGCATAGAGGAGATGTATAATGTGGAAGCTGTATTCAATATATTGAAATAAAGTATAGGATTTCAAGCGAAGGAAATAAGGCAATAATAAAGCTTCTCTTTCCGCCATCTCATCATAATGATTTACAATGTACTCTATGCAAACATGTTATCTTTTCATTTCTCATGGTGAAACAAATAGCCACTAAACCCTCCCTTTGCTTTGCTCAGGCCCCTTAAAAAAAAAAAAAAAAAAAACAGATTTGAAAAATGTAAGGCTGCAAGCTAGCCTGCTTCTCACTACTAGCTGACACAGGCATTTATAACCTTAAAAATGACTTCTGGGTACCAGGTATCCAATTATTCCTTACCCAGGAAGCAGTGCTAAATGGAGCACTGCAATGATTTACTCGCAACCTCTCCTTTTATTAAAACACTTTGTCTTATTGTTTTATTGATTTACAATCCGTCCTACTTTTTTGGCATCTGAAAACAATCAAGGCACAGGGCAGCAGAATGTTTGGACATTAATCGTTAAAAGACAGTGT
Source organism: Sebastiscus tertius (assembly GCA_916701665.1). Classification (NCBI taxonomy): domain Eukaryota; kingdom Metazoa; phylum Chordata; class Actinopteri; order Perciformes; family Sebastidae; genus Sebastiscus; species Sebastiscus tertius. The sequence goes on along the minus strand of CAKAOH010026119.1, from coordinate 5,730 downwards.
TTTATTCCTGGCCTGGGGTTTGCTGCACCAGCTGCTGTGCATTCTGGTAAGAAGCAGTGATTTATGACCCGGCAGCAATAACGATGAGGCGTGCTCATTAACATATCGACAGGCTCCAAGATGGATCATCAGCATTGATTATTTCATGGCCTGTTGATGCCATTTGTTAAAAGAGAGAGAGAGAGAGGAGGGTGAGAGAGAAAGGGGGAGTGGGAAAGTAGGGGAAAGGAGGAGGAGGGAAGTGATGGGCTGGCTTAGAAGGTGTGAGGATTTCTCGCTTGAATCCTTGCAGCACAGGGGAGAAAGACAAAACCCTGACTCCTTCAATCACCACAGCCATCACTCTACTGTCAGAGGGAAAAATCAATGATTGACAGCATTTAACCAGTCCTCAGCACTTGGCAGATCCATATAGAAGAAAGGTGCTCGGTAGGGAGGGCCATACAGATCTGTCTTTACGCATGCTGTAAAACATTACTTCACAGTGAGAATTACAATATCAATCAGTCAATGCCATTCTCTATTCAAACGGGGAGAGAGCATACAGTAGGTGTCATTTGTGTTCAGCATTCTAGGTGATAGAAAAGGCTTACTCTGGGAAATGCCCTGGCAAGTAAAAAAAATGGTGACTAATGGTTATGTGATGGTAAGCAACCGTAAAACTATTGTTTACAAGATGACACAGAATAAATTATAAAATGAGCTTCATCACAGGCTACATTAAAGGTGCTCTATATAATATCCAGAGCATAAATACAGCAGCAAACAACTATTTGCTATGTAAAGATATAGAGGAGTAATGTCTACCTGAGTAGAGAATGAAGTCACTCTCCTTCTGTGTGTGTCGTAATCAGAGCTTCTCTGTGCTTTGTTGACGTAGCCATGCCGGTCTCGCGTGCCTTTTAGTGCAAGTGAGCGTGCCCCACTGGCTAGCTCACAGCCGCCTCTCTGCACTACTCTCATATGGCGGTTACAGCTGATAACGCCATCCCCAACCGACGGCACCGTTGCAGAAGCGTAGCACCTTAGGGCCCCCCCAGGTCAACACTGTTAGCGTTGTTAGCATCATTAGCTGCGAGCCACTAGCTCAGCTGTCGCCATGTTGAGAGCTGTGCAGAGGCAATAGAAATGCTCCCGATCTCGCGTTTAGCATTTTTACATTAAATAATATAATTTGCACAAACTCCCCATTACTATCAACAACTCTGCATTTTCTTTTTTATTCACAAATCAAGTCAACAGTCACACCAATATGAGCAAATCGTACACACTATTAAAGGAACAATGTCTAACATATCAGGGGATCTATTAGCAGAAATGGAATTTCGTTATCTTAGAAGGAGCTCTTCATAGGGAGCGGGTCCTCTTCACTGAGTCAGCCATGTTGCTCTGCCATGTTTCTACAGTAGCCCAGAATGGACAAACCAAACACTGACTCTAGCGAGAATCTTTAACGTTACCTGAAGGCCAACATAGTTCTTCGACACGCTTGTGAAACTGCGGTAACGTGAGCCACAGAGTGCAAAACCATTGTACCGCCAGTCGCCTTGTAACTTCCGTTGCTCCAAAAGTAGTGTTATTAATGTAAGGATAGTCGCTGAGGGAGGCAGATGGCGTTACCACAGTTTTGCATTTGCCGGTTTACGTTACCGCAGTCTTGGAAAGGGAGGACTGAGCAGAGGGTTACTCAGTTGGTTGCAATATGCAACCACACCACTAGATGCCGCCAAATCCTACACACTGTACCTTTAAATGTATATGTAATAATCATTCATTCTAAAAAAAAAAAGTGTCTTAAAGTCATAAGTCAACTTCAATATTATCAAAGATCTGACTATTTGTACTCATGATTATGCACCCATACAACCAAGGAAACCAGAATACAACCATGTGATGTATTAACAGAGATGAGCCTCTTTGATACAAAGGAAAATCAATGATTTGTGTACTTGTTTCATTATGTTCATATTTCATTTCTGTCAGCGCTTGTTTGGTCAATAAAAAGAAGAAAACAACGGTTCTCTATAGGCTGGAACAACTAGCAAACAACACCGATTATTATTTTCTGTGAAAGTCATCAAAATGCTAAATAATTAAATTAAAACAACTGCAAAATGTTGTCAATACACTACAGCGCATTCCCTCCTCCCTGACAGGAACAAGGATGAAACTCTCCCCTCTCTCTCCCCCAGCCTGAACAGCGCTGTCATTACTAAGATAGAGTTGCCATGGTGACAGGTGCTAATTGATGGGCCTATCATTCATTATTGAGTGACAGCCACCCCAGTGCTGGCCCTGACTGGCATTCTTCTGGACAACTGTCACAGAGTGACTCAAAAGCAGCTGTAACCTTACTGTGGAGGTGAGTCACAATCACATAATAACACATGCACAAAACCATTCACACACAGGAACAAAGACAAGCATGTAGAGACTTGCACAGACAAAAGCTCGCAAATCCCACACTGTTGTGCATGTGTATAGCCCCACAAAAACCTTCACACCAGCTACACGCTCACTCAATCAGTCTCAATGACATGCGACTGACACATATTGACCGTCTAATCTTTGTCGGGGTCTGTGGTGGCGTGAAAGCACCTCTCACATACACTTCTCCTTACTCAACATTATCAACTCTCTTTTGTACACCGCATCTCCGAGACAGAGCTAACAATATCTGGCTTGTGTGTTTTCTTAACATCGGAGTGCAACATGCAAGCCGAAGCAGTCTGCCCCATTCTCTTTTCTTCACTGGTTAAATAAATTAAAAGCCACGAGGAAAAAGAGTCAGTCAATTAAGTCACTAAGGGCCTGGCCTTCAGGTGTCCTTGGAGGACGGGCAGAGAGGGAGCAGTGCAGTTGTATTACTGTGTGTTCGTGTGTGTGTGTGTGTGTGCAGAGGGTAGTGTCTCCCCTCCTTTGACAGTGGGGGCTTGCCCTGCCTCTTGTACTGTAAAGACGAGGGCTTTAAATTGCTTCCGTCACCAGGCCCTGAGTAATGAGTGTGATTCTAATCGCAGTTCCTGGGGCCATCGGCATTAGTCTTAATCTGAGCGGGGCGCTCCAGCGCCACTGACAAGTAATGCAGAGCAGGTAGGGGCGTAATGAGAGGACGCACACACACACACACACACACGCACATGCACAGGTTACCCCACCCAAGATGCAGAGGAAGGCTTTTGTAATAAGAACACAGTTACTAGAACCTCTCTCCCATCTTTCTCCTCCAGGGCTGGTTAGGTATGCAGGGGCTGTGAAAAATGGCTGAAACCTTCCCACACACCACTAGTACACACTACTGCGGGGAGGTTTGGGTCTTTGGGTATACTCACTGATGAAAAGGCAATTCAAATGGTGTTATTTAATAATAAAAAAAAACGCAGTACAAATATTGAAAAGCTAGAACTGTTAAATTATACATGCGGTATGCTTTTGGAATAAAAGGAAAACATACACAAACTAATTTTAGGTGTTTTCAGAAACAAGTTTTTCATCAAGTCTTGACAGTAAAATAACACGTTCCATTTTGTATGCGGTGTGTTTTTATGCTAAAGGAGTGTGTTTATTGTTCTTTGTGGTGCACTACATTCCTGTAGCCTCTGCATGCTGTCACAGTTGTTCATATGGACTGTGACCAAACAGGTAGCGAGGCTGAGAGTCCGCCGGCACTGGGTTAGTGGAGGGCTAAATTGCTGTGGGGCTGTGAGTGGCTGCATAGCCGAGCAGGTCGTTCCTCTCTGTCTCTCCGTGTTTGCCTGTGTTAAACTCCCTCCTCTGGCCCCATCTATCCTCTCATCCAGTCTCCAGCTCTGTCCATCTATCAATCCCAGCACTTTGTCAGAGCCCACTCCATCCTTACTGCTGCAATAACAAAAGGAGAGAGGGCTGTGGGGGGGTAGTGTGTGAAAGAGAGGTGTACGCAATAAAGCAAGACAGATTCAGAGGGGACAGAGGAGGAAAAGAGGGGAGGGCGGGTCCTGCCTCCACCGTCGGCCACTGCCTCCGAGCCCAGTAGTCGTCACTGGGGAGCTTTTCACCTCCCATCTGCATCGGTGCTGATCTGCTGACAAGAGGCCCTGACGCGCGTCGCCTTCTATTGCACAGGCAAGCAGAAACACTAATGCCGCGCCCCACCCTACCTAGACCGCTCACCTCGGCTCAGACAGCCAAGACAGGCAACTGGCAAAGAGGAGTTGGAAGGTGGCAGGAGCTGAGTGGGTGACGGAGGGCGAGGACAGGTAGCAGGTGGGAGAAGAAATCGAGAAGGATGGTGGAAAGGATAAAGAGCAGGAGGAAAGTGGAAAAGCAGAAAAAAACGCAGGAGCAAAGGGCTGGGAAATATAAGAGAAAGTTATGCAATAACCTAAAGAGCAGACTTGGAAGTAGATGTAGAGACATACCGGGTAGAGGTCGGGAGGAGCTCAATTTTCCTGCAGTCCAGCAGGAAAGTGGCTCAGTTTGTTTTTTTTCTGCGCTGTGCATCGATAGAAATCACAGGGAGAAAATGTCTCCTTAATTAAGGCTTGATCAGCTGCATGTCAGTGGTGGTTTGGAGGCCGGGCAGAGTTGTGGGGCCTCACTGACCTAACCACTCAGTCTAGCTGAGACGCAAATGAGAAGAGGTTGCTTACACTCCATCACCAACAGCACAAACAGAAAAGCTCAATAGAACAGAGCACAACTCATTCTATTTTAAAAAGGGACATGCTGATTATGTTTTTTTGCCTCCGATCCAAGTCCTGTAGTATTGAGTACATGCCGATACCAAGCTGTTTTTTTTTTTTTTTCCTCAGCTGCATAGCCTACAGTTAGCTTAAATTTAGTAAAGCTATGTATATATGCCAGCTGAATGGCTCTGCATTAAGAACATACAGCCTGCATTATTGCTTTCTTTGATGGTTTCCTATATTGTGTATAAAGCCCTATAGTTGGATCTAATGTGGCAGAAAGCTTTGGACAAGATTCGGTCAGTCCAAGCGCTGGTAAAATACTGATGTTCAAATGCAGATTGAATTGAACAACAGCAATTTTGTTACATGGCGCACCTGAGAGATGTTGCTGAAATGGAGGCAAAGCAACAGTTTTTTTAGCCTCACAACACACTGATGTATAATTAACTGAAATTGCTGGCTGCTGTACGCTCTGCGGTTGTTGCTTCAGTGCTGTGTTGAAGTTTAACGGGCATATTTGACAGCTGCAGTACATGATGCAAACAAACAAATTAATGGGAACTAATCTTTATACAAACAAATACAAATCTATCAAAATCAGTATGTTATGCGCGGTCTGGATCCCGATCCCGGAGTTTGTTTTGGGAGTCCCAAAATAAAGAAGTTCAACCATGACATTATATTTAACTCTAACTTTGTTAAAGGAACACTTCACCCACAAAATGACAGGGGTGTAGGCAAATATCGATGCACTTGAGTATTGCGATATTATGTTTTGTGATACTGTATTGATACTCAAAAACATGATATTGATTATTAATCAATAGTTTACATGCAAAAATTAGTGTCCGACAATAGGATTGCACAAAAAGTAGTGCTATGATGCTGGATGTTACAGGGATTGTGATAAATGCAAATGCAGATCCCACTGTTCTGATAGCATAAAAGAGTAAACTTTTTTTACGTAGAGTTTATGTATATGGACAGTTTAAAAATTAGATTTAAAAAAATTGCGATATATATATATATATATATATATATCGCAATTTTTTTAAATATA
>CAKAOH010026118.1:0-64644 GCA_916701665.1 Sebastiscus tertius | reverse complement strand
AAAGTACACTTTAAAGTACTCTCAGTTTAATAGTTTGTATACTGCATGTATACTTGTATGTACTTGTAGCCCTACTTTTTAGTTTATGAAAGTACACTTTGTATACTTTTGCTATTTGACTTGATGTTTTGTGATGATAAAAAAACAATAAATTTTTTCCCATATGCCTCCACAGTGAACGGAGAATCAAAAAACGTAGAAAATTCTTGATGAATTGAAGTAAAGTCATATCAACGCATTCAGTTTACAAACTCTCACACACTTTAATAGGCCAAACAAATTCCAAACAAAGTATTAATTTCCTAGATCTGACTATCTCTAAGGGTGAGAATGGCCTGCTCCACACTACAGTACATAGGAAGGCAACAGACAAAAATACTATGCTGAAAGCAGATAGCTTTCATCCTAACTGGCTGAAGGACAACATACCTTTTGGTCAATTCCAACGTTGTCGACGCATTTGTGACGAAAAATTGATTTTAGTCCGTTTCTGTAGTGGCTCTCATGCATGTGGTCTGGTACTGTTGCCATAAATAGTTATATATTATTACTTATTTATTTTTTTTCTGTCTTCTTATCTGTATATTTATGTTTTTTTATTTTATTTTCATTATTTTCTCTGCTCTCTTGACATCCTGCAGAGCTATCTAGTGACCACATTTTGCACCTGTCACCTGAGAGTTTATTGGCCTCTTGCTCAGGTGTTTGCGATCATCAATTGTCTGTGTACTCACAAAAGGGAAAGCTGTGTGCTGAGGGTTACACCCTAAAGAAGGCTGTTTGTGCCGCTACGCGTGGGTTGTTACCCAATCTTACATGTACCAGCATTGTTTTTAGCATTTCATCATGAAATAGCCAATTGAATAAAGGCTTTTTATATTTTTTTGCCAGAAGAGTGCCTTGGACTCTCCCCTTTTTTTATACCTTCCTGTGGGCCTATAAGGCAAGGATACTTAATTGTACTTTTCTTAAGTATATCTCAATCAAAAGATTAAGTACAAGTATAAGCCAAGTATACTTAGACTTTTCTGTATAAGCCAAGTATACTTAAGTATATATCTGATAAGTACATATAAAGTAAACTGAAAGTATACTCTCTTATTTTATGTTTAAAATAAGTATACTAATAGCACACTTGAATAGACTCCTATTTGGTAAGGGATAGTAGAGGCAACAGGGAATATGACAAAATTAATCTAAATATCAAAAATTGAATTGCACTGTCTGTCCTTTAGTTTAATTAAAAAATGAATGCATTAAAGTGTGACATGACATCATAGGTTTGAAAATGAATGCGATCCTGAAATCGCATGTATGTTGTCTTCTACATTTTTCATATAGAAAAGCAGAAGAGCTGTCATGATCTGCTCTGTCTTTTCTCTGTTTTTCCTACAGGCTTTACCACAGTGGCCTTACCCAAACTAATCGCTCGCTACTGGTGGAACGATGGGAGTCTTGGCTTTCACACTTGCCTTTTCCAAGAACACATGATCCACTATTTTGGCTCCTTGAACTCCCTGATTTTACTCACTATGGCCCTGGACCGATATCTGGCAATCTGTTTTCCTCTCAGGTGACAAAAAAAAAAAAAGCAATTTGATTAGTCTCACCTCTCTAAATCCTGGAATAAAAACAAATGATTCCCTTTTTTCTTCTTTCTACCTCCCATCCTCTCCTCAGATACCCGATGTGGATGACCAACACAACCATGACAGGCCTCACGCTCTTCTGCTGGGTGGTGGCGCACATCTTTCCTGGCATCAGCACCATCAACTTTACCATGATGCCGTTCTGTGGGCCCAATCAGATCATACATGCCTTCTGCGACACCATGTCTCTTACACCTCTAGTGTGCGGGGACCCAAGCCGACAATTCAACGAAGCCTTTGCTGGAGCAATGTTCATTCTTTATGTCCCTCTAGCCTTCATCATCATCTCCTACGTTTGCATCATCATCTCAGTATTGCGCATGGCTAGTGGACAGGTGAGGTTCACCTCTTTCTATCCTAAAATGATGGTGTATTTTTTTACATCTCGTGCATTTGTCAGATTAAAGATGGGGTAAGTAGTTTATTTTTGGCATCATTGGGGAAAAAATTCCATAATAACCTTTCAGCATATTGTAATTCAAGTGCTCTGAGAGAAAACTAGACTTCTGCACCTCCTCATGACTCTGTTTTCAGACTTTAAAAAGACCTAGTCCGTCACAGGAGACATTTGGCCAATCACAGGTCATTTCAGAGGGAGAGCGTTCCTATTGGCTGTTCTGCAAATGCAGATGCGTGTGAACGTCCCTTCAGATAGTGAAAGCCTGATTCAATGGTGGAATATCCTGCAGGAAAAGTTGCTATTCCAGCATTGGCAACGACTGCCTACACTTCAAAGCAACACAAAAAAAGGAAGACGGATTTATCAAAATGAGAGTCTGACAATATCGGCGAAGGGTTTCAGAGGTGGACATTTATTTGTAGCGTGTCACGCCCGTGCAACACGCAAGTGTCTGGCGTCAGTTTGTAGCTTCATGTCACTGGCTTCCATTGAAAATGACTTGTAGAACGTTGCGGCGTCGCTAGTAGTGTGACTACGGTTTAACGCTTCGTCGATAGTAGCTCGCTAGAGCCTCAAATCACAGAATGTCATCTCAAAGGGCTTTACAGGCCACAAGTTTGCAAAGAAAAATAGGACGGTAGTTCTCATAGAATTGCCTCTATATAACGGGATCACAGTCACAATCGGGATGATGTTTGAAAAGAATGACTAGTACTCGTACAGGTTACTGTATGAAGCGCGTGCATATGCCCGTGCTCGTCTGGTAGGAGGGGCTTATGACAGAGACGCCAAAAATAATGTGCCTACCCCAGTTTTAAGCTTTCTTTCTTTTGACCTTATTATCAATAAGTCCTTTTAACCCCACTGTTGTCCTCAGGGCAGAATGAAGACCTTCTCGACCTGTGCCACCCAGGGCTGCATCATTTCTATCTACTACATACCACGCTTCTTCGTCTACTCCACACCTTTCTTTCCTAACCTGACAATGACCCCCGACAAGCGTATAGTCACCACCCTCTTCTACAGTCTCTTCCCTCCGCTGATCAACCCGTTCATCTACTGTCTGAGAACCAAGGAGATCAAGCAAATATTCACACGCTGGCTCCAGAGACAAAAGCGCGTCACCCCTTCAAAGTCTGGCAAAATTGTCGCCTTCACCAAGTGATCCGTTATTTTGTTGTTAATAAATGCTTGCATGATAGTCTATATGGTAATATACAGTACATGGAAAGAGGTTAAATAGACTGTTTGATTATACGAAAAAGAAAAGTTTTAGTGGGAAAACCAAGACATAAATCCGTGTTCTCTCTTTTTGTCCTGCTTTCACTCTAACTGTACGTGTAACAGTAGTGTTTTCATCCCAAAATACAAAGCCATTCTGCATTCAGGTCAATTCTTTGTGTTTAAAATAGAAATAAATGTTGAGATGTGCTATACAGTTGGAAGAGGGTGAAAGTTTGGGATTTTTTTTGGACTCATAGTCACAGATGACATCATCGACATAGTTTGAAGGACCATCTTCCCTGAGTCATCATTTTGCAGCAAAACATGACAGCTGTGGTTGGGCATGTTGTAAGAGACAGACAATATTTCCATCCTCTTATAAATGAAAAACACACAGAAAGAAACTGCACACATATATATTAGATATGGGCTTTCAAAACCAAAATAACAGAAAGTAGATTTATAAATATTGCACAAAATAGAAACAAAAAAGGATAAAGATTGACAGCTATTTATGGAGGAAAAATAGAAAGAACATTTAGTGTACCATATAATAAACTAATCCACACTTATGGCCTTTGAGTATTTAAACACAACATGTTACAGCTGTTTGACTTTGCACCGCTGAATGGTGAGTGAATTTGATTTAAGAAATTATGAATATTATTATGGCGACAGAACCTCGGTGAAGCTGTGATTATGGAAAGGGTTAAAGTCCTGAAATAAGCAATACTATTGCAGGAAATGTGATTTCATAGACTTTTACATTTTAAAATAGGGCAATGCATTCTCACTTCACAGTTCATCCAAATATTATTTGATCATTTTCAACAGAAATATGTGGAATTGGGCACAGGGGATGGAGAAATCTCTTACTATAGTCCACCCATGTTATTCTCTAAATGTGAATTTAACTTCTATGCAGGGTTATTTCAAGGTTTCCCTGAATATTTCTAAAGGAAAAGAGTGAGTCAGTGAAAAACACACATACATAATTGGACAACATGAAGCTGTAATGCTGTAAAAAGGACCACCTTATTCCAATAAGAAATTGAGTAATCTAAAGTTACAATTGAAGCAAACATTATAGCGAGACTGCAAAACACAAGATAGATTATATATTGAGTATTAAATAGCATCACCAAAGCTATAATAAATGCAATAAAGGAGGATAATCAATGTTCTTGGAGAAAAAAACATGTAATAAGCTTTAAAGGTTATACTAAAAATTACACTTTATATGCTACTTGGTGGAAGATTTCATCCAAAGCACCCTCTACTGTGCATGTACGGCACTGGTGGTTATTAAAGTTGTTATATGGGTATTTTGCCAGAAGATGGCAACATCCTCAAACCTTACAGCGACCTGTTATGTGTCACACACTGAGCTAAAAAAATCACATTTTGCCATGCTGTTTGGCTTATGTTTGGTGGATGTTAACCCATAATTATATTCCTGCCTATATAATCCATCCAAACATAAGTAATGAGTGTAGCTTTATGAAAGGGATTTCCCCATACAAGCCCACCATGACTGTCCTATTCATTCCACACCATGTTGTTGTAGTCAGACGCATACAGTCATATCAGTTTTATTAATGTTTATTTAAATCTCACTGTTGTAAATGTCACATATATTTACTGCAAACTGTTTACTCATACAGACACCTTTCGAAACACTAACTGAAAGAGACTGGTGTATTGTTCAGACGCCACGCAGCAGCATGAGTGGTTTTAATGTCACGCAAACATAATGTGCAGCTCTGAGTGGTACTACTGTAAACCACAATCCTCTCTGTCTGCACCCTGACTCTTTATACAGTATGCATGCATGTGTGTGTAAATACCAGAAGAATGGTTGTATTCATGTCAGTGTGAGTGGACACAGCATGACTGCAAGGAGGAGAGGAGGGAGGGATGAAAACAGGAAGGCAACAGAAGTCCAGTCATCATTTTTAAAGAGGACCTATTGTGCTTTTTTTCCCCTTTCCTTTAGTGTGTTATAAAGATTTTTTTGTGCATGTAAAAGGTCTGCAAAGTTACAAAGTCCACACCAAAGGGAGTCAGGCCTGGTTTATGGTCGCCATAGTGAAGCCGGCGCGAGGTGTGTGCGCGCCAAAGAATTACGTCATCGCGGCTTTCACTCGTTGACTTCTTGAATATGCACAGAATATTTTGTTTTTATGCCCCCCTGGTGTTTCGGAGCATATTGCAACGAACAATGCGTTGAATATAAACGCCTCTTTGCATGCTTGTAGCACGTGCGCCATCTACAGAGGCCCCCTTGAGTATAAAAAAAAGCTTTACTCTCCCAAAACGGAAACACTGCTCCTGAAACACCTTGCTTAAAGTCCTGCCTTTTTCTTCCGTAACATGGTGATGTCATTAAGTAACACATTTGCATGATGGCTAGTTTGGCACGCCCTCGAACAAAGCTAGTTAGAGCAGAGTCCAAAGAGTTTGTTTCAGTTGACCAATCACAATAGAGTGGGCCAGCTGACCAATCAGAGTAGACTGGGGGAGGAGCTCAAACAGAGCATTTCAGACAGAGAGTGAAAAGAAGTGCTGCAGCACAGCCGGTATGAGAAAAATAAAGCGTTTTTTGAACATTAAAGCATGTAAACATGATCTTGTAGAAACCCAAAATACAAGTATGAACCTGAAAATAAGCATAATAAGTCTTCTTTAAATAACTTCATCAGAACTCCCCTCATACCATGCTGCCAAACTTATATTCTAAGACTTTCATTTTATATTTCTTTAATTTAAAACTGTTCCCACGGTAATGTGAGATCTTGTTGGTTCAGTGTGTCATTATTAGCTGGGGAAAACCCATCTGGAGATGACAGGTTGAACTGTACTGTGTGTTCTTCCTGCTGCACTTTGGCCCACTGATTGTTGTGCAAACTGGACAAGTGACTCAACAGCATCACATGGCTGTCACAGAAAAAAAATGATGCATTTTAGATTAATCCTTTCTTGCATTATTACTTTATCATCTTTATGGGACAATCTCTTCCTCTTTAGACAATGATCAACTCACCACTGATTCTCTCTCATGTAAATTGACTGTCAACAAGTCTTAACTGACAAGGAACTATTTCAACTATGAGTTGACTTTAAGGTGGCATTACAAGTGCTAATCAAGAGACTAAACACATTCCTACACACAGTGCTGCACAGAACGGTACATTTACTACTATTTAGTTCTACTTAGGTGCAGTGTTGAGTTGCTTCTACTTTGCTTGAGTGTTTTTTTAAGCTTATTTATACTTGCACTCCTTTAGATTTCAGCTGTACCTTTTACACCACTACATTTATCTGACAGCTACTTTACAGATTCCTAATTTACACACAACACATATGATAATCTTCTACAGTGGTGGAAAAACTATTCAGATTCTTTACTAAAGTAAATGTACTAATACAACATTTAAAAGTACCTACAAGTAAAATATACTTCCTGCTAAATTCTTGTCAAGTAAAAGTACAGAAGTATTATTAGCAAAATGTACTTCATCAAAATTAAAAGTGCTCATTCTGCAGAAAAATGACCCCTATCTGTTATTTTACTAAGTAAAAAAAGGTAGCATAAAATGGAAACAATTACAAATACCTCTAAAAATGTACTTAAGTACAGTACTTGAGTATTTACTTTGTTACATTTTCACCACTAATCGTACAACAGATGGTGTATTGTTATAGCTATACCCAGCAGCTATCAGATCCCTGGTTCCTATAGACGTGAAAGGAGAACCAAAATCATTAAGTAACCCTCATCACCACATATTCTGTGGTATAACTATCCAAAAGTACATAAAGTAGCTCCACCTCAACCAGGTACACCGAAATGCTGCTTACATGTTTGTACATAAATAATAATAAATAAATAAAATGAATGTAATATATGATAATGTACTACTCTAAAAGAGTCATTTTGCATTTTACTTTTAGTACATTTTACTGACTACACTTGTGAGTATTTTTACAATGTAGTGCTACTTAAAAGTGGCAGTAGGCAATATATTTTTGGCATAATTGTGCATAAATTCCATAATAACCTTTCAGCATATTGTAATTCAAGTGTTCTGAGAGAAAACTAGACTTCTGCACCTCGTCATGGCTCTGTTTTCAGGCTTTTAAAAAATCTTCCTTCACCTGATTTCACAATGGCGGCAGACCTCAGAGCAGCTCTTACTGCTTGTTTTCCTCCGGTCTGTGAAATCTTGCAGATGCCGTTAGGAGCACCGGAGGACACAGAGGCACGTGATTTTTTTCAGGTTACCCATTTCATGTACTACTGTCACGATATAGAGACCGTTTGAGAAAAAAAGTACTTTTTTTTTTTAATCATATTTGCGCCAATCTCGCCTATACTTCAGCTTTATTTTAAGAAAAGAATCCAAGTACTTCATTCATAACTTCAAATGAACTGTGTCAACTACATCACTGGTCAATAACTCGAACCGTAGCTATCTGGGTTTGTGCGTGTGTGTAAAGTTAAAAGCACCCCTAATATGAACTCTTTCCTGACCCAATCGGCTGACAGTTTCCCAGCAGACTAACAAGAATAATTTCAGAAGAAATACTTCACAATCCACCTCCATGTAGTCGTCATATAGTTGAACATTTGTTGAGTCAGCTAAAAATGGCTGATTTAGAGGTCTGTTGACAGTCAGGTGATTGTCAACAGCAGGCTGTCAAAATCAGGTGATGCTGGGGAGTTTTACGGTTCAAGTCACGACAAAAGCCATTGCACTTCAATAACCTTTATTTAGTTTACAGATGTATTCCATTTCGAAGTCTGGAGGGGGGAGAGGGAGCATTAGTGCTATTTACAATTGGTTTGAAAACGTTTATCTCTGTACAGATTTGAACCCTGATCAATATAAACAATATTTTTTTTTTAAGACCTAGTGCTGTTACAAAGCAATTCTTTTAAAGCAAAAAACCACAAAGAAAATAAAGATTACATTAAATTATAAACAAATGAAAAAAAAATGATAATAAAAGAGCACAAAAAGAAAGAAAATAGAAATACAGTCTGTTGATGATTAGGGAGGCTTTGCTGCTGTTAAGCACAAGACATTGTCAGCGAGTGACTGTGAACTGGCTAGAAGCTAACCGTAGACACAATCATAGACTAAACACCGATATACTGTATATCAACAAGATCTAGAGTCATCATGTTCTATAGAAGATTCATATTAAATATATTCTACATGTTACCTTGGTTTTGGAACATTACTCCCATTGGAAAAATATAAAATAAAACAATAATATACATTTTTTTTTTATTAATCTGATGAAGGAGCACATGCTTCGGTTGTGCAAAATGGACTTATTAATGCAGAGAGAGAGAGAGAGAATTAAGGAGAAGCGAATTAAGACAAATAAGGGACATTTTTCATTCCGAGTTAATTTCCCCGCTTGGACAGCAATTTGTCAGAGCGATCCTTCGCAACACTGTTTTTAAAAAAAGGAGCACAATGAGCCTTTCCTCGAAGAGAGAGAGAGAGGGGAGAGGGATGGTGCATCAGGGAGGGAAGAAAACTGACGTTTTTATTAATCACAACACTGGTCGGTCAGTATAATATGCGCGGACTGTCAAAACACAGTCACAAATGTCATCAAATAACCAAAACAACACTTGGTTGTTTGTCTATTTGTGTGTCTGTTAGGCTTCGTTTGGCTAAGAATGTGACGACTGAAAAGAGCAGGACGTGTTCGGTCTCTACGGCGCTCTGCAGACACAAAGGAATCATTTCTCTCTTGTGACCTTTAAGGGCACATGCAGAGGAGGGCAGTAAAAAGGACACAGGTGTGTTTTCTATATATATTTATATATATATATATGTGTGTGTGTGTGTGTGTGTGTCCTGGTTTGAGTTGTCTGATCAGGCACGTCTAAGCTTCGTCTGCTGCACCGAGGGAGATCACACAAGCACATATGGTTGGTAGACAGGATGTCATAGTGTGTGTTGGTATGTTGGCGAGTTCCTAGTGGTTAAAATGTCTCAGCGGTCCGTATGAGAAAACAAGGCCACACACACACAAACTTGGGCACTGCATTACTATGACAACCAGCTAGAATGAGGAGCTTTTTAACAGACCTGCTGAGGATGGTTACGGTGTGTATTGTCTATTTTATGTGTGTGTGTGTGTGTGTGTGTGTGTGTGTGTGGCAGAAGGCTTAAAAAGGTGTGCATTAAGAAAAAAAAAAAAAAAAGAAAACACATGCAAATCCAGTTCCTTCCACTAATTTTCAGTTATGACAACAAATCAAGTACAACAAAGGAATCAACTCTATCATTTAATCAATTTCCTGCTCCCAACTCTGTGTCCTGAATCAGCCCGAGCCTGATGTCTTTCTCTATATGTGAGAGAGTGTGAGAGAGAGAGAGAGAGAAAGAGAGAGAGGGGAGGAAAAAAAGAAAAATAGAAGTGTGTGTGTGTGTGTGTGTGTGTGTGTGTGTGTGTGTGTGTTTGTCTGTATGCATATCCGCATTGTGGACAGACTCCAGGACAGGGGGACAGGCTCATTAGGTCCAGGATGCGAAGAACGGATGAGAAGGATGGAGGGCCGGCGGCGGTGGTGTGTATTTACAGAATGACACAGCAGTTACTCTCCCCGGTCTTCTCTCTATTCCTCTGACCTGACAACACACACACACACACAACATCGACAGTCAGACAAGGTCATCATCCGACAAGGTCTTATGTTGGCCAATCAAATACATGCAAGCACACATTCCTGGTAAAACAATGTTTACCCCGCGATTGTTGCAATGAAAGATAAAATCCTGTCTCACAGAATCATAAACCACTGTGCAGCATTTTGGTGTCAGATAAGCCTTCAGACTTGTGAATCTGTGACTCAAAACTGGACTTCCTGGTTTGTATTTCATGTCTCACTGATACCTGGAGCAACACACCCACTCACTTAGTTTCGCTGTTACTAAGGCGGTTTCATAAAAACAAAGACTGATGACTAAAAACTCCACCAAAGAACCTCCAGGTAATCTCAAGGATTAAAAGCTGTGCTTCTATTTCAGTAGTCATGACGCCAGCCGACATCATCACTTCCTTGCCACTGACAAAAGGAGGGAAGACATGGCTCTATTTGTGGCGTAATAACAGTGTTGCGGAGCGAGAAATGTGTTTTTTTCCAGACCGCAGTAACCACTTGAAAAACACACACATTGACTCGGTTCTCTGCAGAAGAAAACCTGTGTGTTGTGGGAGAACAATGACAAGGCAAAGTTCAGTTATGATGTATGGATAAATAAATAGGCCACACACACACTCTATATAAAATATATATATAATTTTTTATTTTTATTTTTATGAGGTTGTAGCGGGCTCAGTTTTAAAGCTAGTGAAGATACTGACATCATATGAAACTAGAAATCCTAACGAATCCATTGGTACCAAGCATGTCATACTAGCTTGTCGTGAAGGAGGTTAAATAACGCTCGGAACTTGTGCTAAATTTTGGTGCGGAAAAACTGTCATGGCCATTTTCAGAGGGGTCCCTTGACCTCTGACCTCAAGATGTCCTGTTGGACTTGAGTTAGTCATGTTGTCATATGATCCATTTATTTGTCTACTTTGTGATTTGAATGTTTTTATGTTTGCTTTTAATGTTTGCTTTTACTGCAAAGAGCTGCTAAACTGTTTTTCGTTGCTTTCAAATACAATGACAATAAAGTCTCTATTCTATTCTATTGTGATTTGAGCATATTTGTTATGCTTAATGCAGTACCTACAATATTTGTCTTTGTTTTGTGTTGTTAATTGATTTCCAATATTAAAAAAAAATCTATACATACATTTGCATAAAGCAAGCATATTTGTCCACTCCCATGTGCAATTAATCCTGATTAATCATCGACAATCATGTCATTAATTGCGATTAAATATTTGAATCAATTGAACCGGACAGACATGATATTATACTATCTATACATATATATTTTATTTTAGTATTTTATATATATATATATATACATATATATATATTATTTATATATATATATATTTATATATATATATATTATTTATTTAACCTTATCTTACCTTGCACTTATTTAACCCAGAATGCGTAGCAAATTCAGGATAGTCGATAACTGGAGCGCTTTGTGCAACCTTAGATGTCCCTCTGAACTCTTGACTATTTGTGAGGTTGAAATCAGCCCCAGTCTCTACATACAATCACTTTGGACTACACGGTCACAAAAAGGAGACCTGTCACCTAATATGATTTATATCAGCTGTATGTATTCTACACAATGTGCTGTATCTTGGGGATACACTTTAGGGAGCCAATTATTTGCACCAGTGGCTGTTTCTAAAACAGAAGCCATGTGTAGAGATAAATAATGGCCGGGAGCAGAACGTTTAAAGTTGTTCAGCGTGTGAAAAGGCCCGCTGAAAGGAAAGAAGGGCTGGTTACCTTGGGAATTTGGCTCAGGCAAAGTCTCTCTGGCAACTAAATGCATCACTGTGGTCTTCCCCAAGGGCAGTTTGAGAGCTAGCGGGGAAGAAGAGAGAGAGGCAGACGGAGAGAGTTAGACAGGATGCAAAGGTTATTCAGTGAGCTACAGCATGTCGGTCTTTACAAAGTTATTCACTATCAGTATCATCTAACAGCTTTCTGAGATCATACTACGCTGGAAAGAGATGAGCTACAAACTACGTTTAAGAACCTTCATGAAATAATAAACCATGACTCAGGTTGTTGCATAATAAGATCTTGCAGGTGAGGAAAAGGCCTGAAATGGCCAAGAATGTAATCCTTTATGTAAAGCAAATCAGTTATTTCACACAGTGTGATCGGCTGTTCCTAAAAGTCAAATGTCTCTTTTTTCCCCCCTCGAGTAGCTGAATGGGACCAGAATTTACTAAATAAACATCATGCTGTGTTGAAGAAGACTTGAAACTATAGCGATTGAGACCATAAACTCATGTTTACAATGTTTACTGAGGTAATAAATCAAGTGGGAAGTAGGCTCATTTTCTCATAGACTTCTATACAATCAGACTTCTTTTTGCAACCAGAGGAGTCGCCCCCTGCTGGCTGTTAGAAAGAATGCAAGTTTAAGGCACTTCAGCATGCAGCAGCAATGCTCAAAAGTAGTATTTTTCACTTTACAAGATATTCAAGCTGCATTGTCTAAAAACAAGTCCCTATATCTCAGTGAAATGTTACTTGTTAGGACATGTTTCAAAACCACTGGGACTTTTGACTCTCCTTTAAGAGGATTGTAAGCGTGCAAACACATTAAACCAACGATAAGGGAATTATCAGATAGATGGCAGTAATGAGATGAGTGTAAAAGGGTTAGGGACGGCCGTAAACACCGGCCAAATCAAAATTGGGTTAAGTAGACTAAAGAGCCTAAAAGGCAGGGAGAAGTGAAGTAGGCTGCCATCCTCTCTTTCATTTTCACGCCCCCCACCCCTCCCTTCCCATCTCTTCTTTGTGCTGCTCGAGGTCTACTCTAACGCCAGTCTTGCCCCCTTCCTGACCAGTCCCTTTCCCTTCTTTTTCTGTATTTCCTCTCTCCGCCCTCTCTCCGTCAAAGCAGGCTTGTCCGGAGCACTGAGGTACCTCTGTTCTGCGGCTCGGGTAAAAAGATGAGAACAGCAAAGAACTTTCCAGCAACACACTGCTGTGATTTTGTGTGCATGTCTATGAGCACATAAGGGTTTTTTTTTTTTTTGGGAGGTGTACTTTCTGTGTTTTCTCACCTCCTAGTGTTACGTTGCCGTGTAGAAACCGGCCCTGGTAGATCAGCCTCAGGATGTTAGGACTGCTGACCTGCTCTTCCTCCCAGTCTGAAAGAAAAAAAAGGGGCAGAGGCACATGGGATTAGAGAGAGTTAAATGGAAACATCGACATGGAGAAAAACAGAAGACGAGCGTTCCTGCGAATCTCTTCTTTATTTTCTTCCTTCATTGTCATTGAAAGTTTGTAATTCTTTTTGTCTAAATTGCCATATTGTTTGACCTCTTTCCCATAAAATATCATCAGTGTATACAGTGGAAACCGCTTATAGTGATCACGGTTACACTGATCAACCGCTTATATGGATAAAAAACTTGGGACAGAATCATTCCTATACAAACGTTGTTGAAATAATTTGCTTATAGTAAATCAAGTAGTCCGCTTACAGTGTTCATTTTGGGTCTTTTCATACGTGAAAACATGGAAAAGCATTTTAAAACTATGTTAGACTAACATTAATTTCATTTTTGTTTTGTTTTTTTTACTTTACTCTCTTGACACTTTGCCTCGCGGACCATCTGCTTTCCGGCAAGACACCTGTGCTGCGTGCACATTGATATATAACGGGAAAAAAAGAGTTATTTTATTTGAATGAAAAATTAATGTGCACGGTTGAAGCCGCCCTCGTCAAGTGGATTGATAATGCCTGGTCTCATAATGCCCCCCAAAGTGAAACTCTGCCGACTGGCTACTTGGCACCGCAGCACCGGCGCCCGTCTCCCTCCACACTGCTACCGAGTGAGAGAACGAAGAGCCCCAGCAAAGGGGGCGCCGTTCTGCATGCAAGCTCGCGCTGCCAGAAACGGCAATACCTCACCCTCGGTGAGGGAAAAGGCAGAAGAATTGACAGCAAGCCAGTAAATAGCGAAGCGGCCCATCTCATAATTTCATGTAATAAATATACAAATGTCAAATTAGATGTTAATCGGCATTAAAAAATGATGCACAACAACAAAAATGTGGTTATAATAATCATCCGCTTGCACTGATCAACTGGAACTGGAGGTTTAACAACATTTCGCAACCTTTTTTATTGCTACCAGAGGTTGAATATGCTTTAAAAAACCACAATAAACAAAGTCAGTTTCTTATTGAGCATTGCTAATGAAGGTTCCCAGACTCTGTAATTTGTGTGTAGTTTTGTAATTAGTAAATAGAAAAGGACACAAAGAATTTAATTGTTAAGCGGCTCTGACTAAATTCAGCGGATCGAATTTGAATTTTAAACTACTGTGTTAGTCCCGTTCTGCGTCGTCAATATAAAATACTGTAAACAGTGTAGTGGAAAGAAATCAGTCATTGCATGGTGAAAGAAAGAGACCACACACAACCGCACTGAAGCTATTTTAAGACATTTAGGACCTTTATCTTAGATCGTTATATGCAGAATGTATAATATGTGGGCTTTGTGGGATGCACTACAGAGTGTGAGAAAGAAGGAAAGCAAAGGAAGAACGCGAGGTGTGGCTCGGGAAGAGCTACAGACAAAAGTGAAGGCATTAAATGAGAGAGAAAACAAGTAGGGGGGGGGGGGGAGTCGCACGGCAGCAGCGTCTGGCCGCCAGATGTTTGTCTCCAGCTAAGCGGAGGGTGTTGGTGCTGACTGAGTGGCTGCTCTGGGTCTCACAGGGTTCAGATCTGTTGTCTGGGAGGAACACTGTTGGCGCTTCCAAAACCTGACAGATTCCTCCTTGAGTTTTCCTTTCAGCCCCGAGTCCATCATTATAATTCATAGTTTTTTCATGCACTGTGGGCTTCTCCGAAACTGGACTACATTTCACAGCACCGTGGGAAAAGGTGTTCAGATTTGAAGGTGCTGCAAGGTCGGCACATCGGAATGAATTCTAACACTGGCTGGTGGAGCCGCAGTTAGGAAGTGGGTGTATTACAGAAAGGAGGAAGCTGTGCTGTGATCCCACATTCCTGTATGTAATGATAATCAGGCTGAAAGGAGGAGCGCACTCTAATTACGCTACACCAAAGATCCCACACTGCTATATGGACCTACATGTAAGTAATTAGCACCGGGGTTGAATGTGATCTCGGCTCTCTGGATGCACAGTTTAACTCCTCAGCTGCCTTTAGCTTTGTTCTAGAAAATACAGCCAAGATAAGTCAGATCACCTGAGTGCATTAGCAGCTTATGCAAACACTCTGCAGCTGTGCATATGCAATAATAATGTGACTTCATACAAAATAAGACAAAATAGGTCTATATTATTTATGTGCAGAATGTGGGAAAATAGCAAATATCCCAGTATGATCAGTTTGAATCAGTTTTGGACAATCCAAATAGTCTGACAATATTAAAAGCCCTGACAAAGAAGACCAAGTGGTCAAAACATTTTGAGTTTTTTAATGATTTAGCCACTAAAATAACCTTTTTTTTATATATTTCCTTCATTGTTGCAACTTGTTCTAATGTTTTAGAGTGCCTGGATTGCCTTACTGTTTAGAGTGACAATGAATTTTGAAGATGTGTGATGGCATGTGAATTTGATGGTGAGACTTGAGTCACAAATAGACTGGTGTGAAAATGATAGTGAAAAGACTTGAGTCACAAATAAACCAGAGTGAAGAAAAAGAAATCGCCTCGGGATGATTTTATTGGCTTTACCTTGAGACTACGCATGCAGATGTAACCGCCGCTACATCTTCCCAGTAACAATCACTGAAGTGATCTCAATGGAGCTACTCACCCATCGGCCAGTTGTCATAGACGTGTTTGGCGATGTCCGCTGCCGAGTCATTGGGCGAGAAGAGGAACTCTTTCGTCTTCCCGCTGACTAAAATAAGCCGCAGGTTTATCTGCAACACAGATTTAAAAAAAAAAAAGGTACATTAGAGCTGTATGTGAGAAACATCAAATGGAACATAACACAAGCTCCCATATGTTGAATCAGGAAGCACACAAAGTGAAGTAATTTAATAGGAAACAGGAGAAGGATATGAAGACCCTGAGCTGAGGAGTGTCCTTCCGCAGGATTATCTCCCATCTGTCTCTCCAGCTTCCTCCTCACTTTTCTCTCATCCCTCCAAACTCTCTGTTTCTTTTGTCTTTGGTTCACAACTCTGTCCCTTCTGGCAGTTTGTCACCTTTTCACCTTCTTTACCGCTCACCAGCCAGATGCTTTTCCTTATTCCTTTGTCTGGAGTTGTATAATAGTTTGAGCGTATACTTTATTATATGATATCCCTCATGAGACTTCGACTTTACTCATTTAACTCCACCTTAGAGGCACTGTGCATATTTTGTCGACTACCTGGTTTTGTCCATTTATACTCTGCATTTTTCAATTACTTTTTCATTGCTATTTTTTTTTTTTTAGATTTTGTAAAGCATTTTTAACGGTTAATTTCCACTATTAAAACTCTCCTGGCTTGCAGGCGTAAGGTAAATTTAGATTGTTATCACTTATGAATGAGACTGTTGGTATCGTTGTAATTTCAACACAAGCAAAGTTGACACAAAACACGAACAATTAGCTGGAATACTAAAGGCTGTTAAAATGTGCAACCTGCCCCGAATAGCTTATCCCACTAGTCAGTGGTGACAGCCAAGTAGAAGAATAATAAATGACTAATACTGTGAGACTCTTGTTCACAGAGAGCGAGTTCCTGTCGGCTACTGAACAGCACCGCCAGAGCAGGTAGGGAAATGTCATTATGGGGACTACTACATGATTTATAAGGTGGGGACAGACTTTAAGATTATTTACACTAAGGCTGCAACTAACCATTATTTGCATTGTTGATTAATCTGTCATTGTAATTAACCTGTTAGCTGTTTGGTCTATAAAATGTCAGAAAATGGTGCAACCTGTCGATCCCAAAACCCAAGATGACGTCCTAAAATGTCTTGTTTTGTCCACAACACAAAGATATTAAGTTTACTGTCATACAAGAGTAAAGAAACAAGAAAATATTCACATTTAACAAGCTGGATTGAGAGAATTTCACTTTTTTTTCGACTAATCGATCAATCTTTGCAGCTCTAGTTAAGATTACTGAAACATGCAACAGTCAGAAAACAGCACAAATTGAACGATAGAGAAAATACAGAGGACAAGAACCTGCTGGCTATGGTAGAAAAGGGTCAAAATCCCCCCAAATCATGATAGAAAACAAATTCTCACACATTCCTGTACCAAAACAGAAATGGACATCCATCAGTAACTGAAGGTGGTTGGAGAGACGAGGGCAACCAGGGACTGTAAACTCTTCAGTGAAAGCTGGACCTGAATGAACTTCAGCTTAGCTGTGGCTGCGTACTGATTCCTGTTGGACTGGATTATTCACACTCAAAGCAGTCCAACAGGATTCAGTATTTTTATAGGACTCTTTCACATTTTATAGGACTCTTTTTTTTTTAGATTAGGTGAAAATAACACATTTGTACTGCCCCAAACTGCATGTGATTATCATAAAGTAGGCATGTCACATTTTCATTCACATATCTTGAGGTCAGAGGTCAAGGGACCCCTTTGAAAATAGCCATGCCAGTTTTTCCTCGCCAAAATTTAGCATAAGTTAGGAGTGTTATTTTGCCTCCTTTGCGACAAGCTAGTATGACATGGTTGGCACCATTGGATTCCTTAGGTTTTCTAGTTTCACATGATACCAGTATTCACTCTAGCTTTAAAACTGAGCCCACTACAACCTCCGAAATACAGAATAGCAGCCGGGTCCGCCGGCGGATTTTAAAGAAGATAATAAAAAATCTATACAGCGCTTTGGAGAATCAATACAGCATCGCAAAACATAATATCGCAATACTCATGTGGATCAATATTTTGTTACACCCCTACTATTTCACTGATTCCTCCCAGTTTTCTGACCGTTATTGTATTATTATTTCTCACACTTCATAATGTTAATGGTCCTGACTCCAATTTTAATAATCAAACGAATGAACGATGAGCAGCGACACACACTGTATGAGTATTAACACCATCTGAATTTCCAAATTAATCCAATCAATTGTCACATGCAAATCATAACAATAATCAACCTAACAATCATAATATGTGTGTCACCGCCTTTATTCACTGTGCTACCCTCCTTTGTCTAAAATGTCACCTTAAACATGCCAACGATTAAACAAGACAAAGAGACAAATTCCTTGTTTACATTTCATTGGTGTGACTTTGCTGGAAATAACCATACGAGAAGTCCAGATGTGCGTTGATGAAGTCACCCAAAAGCAGAAGTGCACTGAACACAGTGTGTAGCTTTGCATTTTAAAGCCACTGATTTGCATATCAATGGCTGATGCAGATTAGAGGTTATCTGTTAACTGGCATGATGTGTGTTTAGCAGCAGTACAGTATGCCTTTAAGAGCCAGAGTAAAGGTCCGTGGTGTGCGTTTGACTTTGCTTTCTATATTTGTGTGTCTAGCCTGCAGTGTACGCATGGCACAAGCACGTGTCATTGTTTCTGGTGTGTTTCCATGTGCCGAGCGTCTGTTAGGCCTCAATACACAACCCCTGCCTCACCAAAACCCACTCTGTTGAGCGACACACACACACGCACGCGCACTCGCACTCGCACACAGAGCTGGCTGCAGTGATGTAACAGAGCTAACACCAACGGATTGAAACAGACATCTCTGTAAGCACGTTATCAAATCAGCTTATAGGTTTAAGAATGGAAGAGCCATACAGTAAGAGACATATACACTCACATACATGTATACAAAACAACACATACAGCGGAAAAATACGCATTTGACCTCAATATTGACCCCACAAACATTCATATATACAAGAGTAAAGCTGCTTCTAAGAGATCGGTTTTGAGCTTCAACTAGGGCTGCAACTAATGACTGTTTTGATAGTAAAAAATAAATAATCTATTGATTATTGAAACGAATAATAAATCGACTATTCTGATTTTGAATCGCACAATTACTCAATGGCTCTTATTTAGTATCAGCTTTTAAATGTATCTTTTATGTTGTTTTAGGCATTTGCTAAGTACCAATAGAGGCAAAAAGGAGGATGAATACTTATGAATGAATATGAACTTTCCTGCTGACACGGTTGTCATGAGCCAGGAGTTTTTTTGGTCATGATCGGTGCTGCCATCGCGTTTATGCGCTTCACTTCACTCCAGTAAGCGTTGTCACTACCACTACTGATTTAGTCATCAATTTTTGTCGGCAACGACGAGTACTCATTGAACCCCTAGTTTCAACTACACAGATGAGACACAGATCATAAAGTGAGAATCTATTGGTGAGTGACTGGCCGAATGGGAAACATAAGTTATTACATCTGCTGACAGTTTCTTTTTTAAGACAAACGACATCTGATACAAGAACCACAGAGGAAGCCCCTTTGCATAAGCAAGGTCTTACTCCATCCTGGTTGAACACCTGGTCGTTACCATGGTGTCACCATGGCGACAGCCAGTGGTGGGTGGCTTAACCTGATAACACCTACGAGAGAGCTTTTCCCCCTCCTCCCTTCTCCTTCCTGCCCATTTCTTACAGTGTCACATCATATTGTCTTCCTCTCCTTGCAGCAATCTCCGCATCCCCCCCTACTCCTCCTCCCTCGCTCTGTCTGTTTCACTCTGTCTCTCTCCCCCACTCTGTCAATCTCTCGCTCTGCACAGCGTACAGTGGAGGAATGTACAAGGCCAGAATAACAAGAGGTACTGAGCTATAGCTTCAATTAAACGATATAAACTCAGCCTTTCTCCTCTTATCATCAACCCACACTACTTTCATCTCTTCATTTGCTTCTCTCACCCTCTCCCTCCTTCTCTGCTTTCTCTGTTCTTGCAGGTCACTTTCTATTTTTTTATTTTTTTTTACAGGTGACAAAGAAAGAGTAACCTACGTAATAGATGCAGATGCTTCCATGCGAGGTACAAAGGTCATTGGATGGTATCTCTATAAGTGAGCTGTCGCCGTCCATTTCCTTCTTTTTATTATTGTGATGCTGATTTGAACTGAATCAAGGGTCTTAACTCTGTCTTGCTCTTTTCCCTCTCCCTCCCCCCCCCTCTCCCTAAGGGTCCCTGTGCCTTCTCCCTGGACTCTCTTCCGCAGAGGGGCTGATAATGAGGTTTCACAGCCAGCTCAAGGAAGTTTATTCAATTACCATCTATCCTCTGGAACGACTACAACAGCTCCAGGTATAGCAGTGTTTCATGCATAAACATAAATATACAGTACGTACACATATCTGCAGGCAAACAGTCAGTCACTCATGCATATTACAAGCAGTCTCTCTCTGAGCTGGAAGAACTGCAAGATAGCGAGCATCTCACTTCCCCCCTATGTATGTGAAAGTATTTGTAATGCTGAAACATCCCAGTGCAGCAGCAAGCAAGCATCTATTCCCGTCCACTTCTGGGTGAGAAAAAAATGAAATAAAGAAGCAGGCTGCTTGTGTATTGAAGTGGTGACACAGCTCCCTGCTTGTCAAGCCTCCACTGCAGACATTCAGACACACTACAATAATGTGACCCTGCTGCCAAGTAGTGCCATGGTGTAAACATGTGAAGTAAGCAAACCCTGCTTGGCTAAACACTGTTTGCCCACGGTGGAGAGCAGGAAATTCAATGCCATCTATAATTATTCCTCCCTGAGTACCACTCTCAACTCTTTCTCAAGGCAATAGTGTGTGTGTGCGTGTGTGTGTATGTGTGTGTGTGTGGTTATATGTGCTTGTGTTTATAAGTGCATTAAAGAGTATTGCTGCTCTTTAGACCCTCTGCAGCAGTCAACAAATTATAGAGTGGGAAGCCTTCCTGTGGGAATATATTAGAGCAGCTTTATATGTAGTCTGTGCAGTAAGGTTAGCCGCTGCTGTCAGTGTGGATTCCTAACTGTATGAATGAGTTTAAGGGAGGAGGTCGGTGATTAGCCCGACTGGGGTCCGTTTAAAGCAAGCCAGCTGGATCCAGCAGCCTGCCTGCTTTAACTTGCCAATTAAATCTGCAGAAAATGTGACTGTAAACTGGAAGAATGTAGCTACGCAGCACTTTGAGAACACATGAATTATCAGCCCGCTGATTTCATTGATAATTACTTGTGGGGCTTTCCTTTCTGGCACGGCCGCCAAGCAAATTTAAATGAATAATAACAGCTACAAAATAGGAGACATAATAGGCTATGTTGCGGCTTGTTGGACAAAGTGTGAACAAACCGAAAGAAAAAAGAAGAAAAAAAGAGCAGCCTGAAAGACCCATTTTTTTAATTAGCCCAAAAACTGAGTAAATAAAACAGCTTTGCAAGCTCTTGGTGATTTTGCAAACACATAAAGAGCTACTGCAATTATTAGCCCCCATTAGCACACAAATTCTATCATGGAGCCATTGTTTTGTTTAATTAAAAACACACAGAAAAGGGCGTTTTTTAGAGAATCACTGTAAAGTGATGGAACAGCAGGCTGAATGCAGCTTCACTTCCTCAGATGTTACAATAGCTCGCAGGCAGATAAACCCTTTTGATTTGTTAAATAGCCTCATTTTGAGTTCTACATATTTAATACAATATTATAAATATTTTTTTTTGTCCTTTGTGGGTGCATACACACAGACAGCAGTTACGTAACAGCGCTGATAGTGTGATATGAGAAACAAAGCCTAAGGCAAGGATTTGTATCAGTGTGTCGGTGAGTATATGTGAGTCTCACAGTGTTGGGGAAAGTGATTTACTGCAATCACATTTTAAGGGAATCTCTCAAACTTAGTTTTTCCTTCCTAGAAATGTGTTCACTTTAATATTTATTTCAGGACCTAACACATTAATAACTGGAGATAAACACACCATCTGAGACTACCAGCTCACTATTTCCATCCTGAGAAGGAGCAGAAATACAGTACATTACAGTACATGCAGAGGAGAACAAGACTTGGTCAAAACCAAGTATATATCCTTGACGTGTCTGGTCAGTCTTGATTTTTGAGGCTAAATTGCTACACAAGCAGTCAGTAGTCATGTCTATAATGTTAAATCCAGTAATGGTACGTGTCCACAGCCTCTGTCCTTTTCCACGCTTCCAATTCATTGTCTGTGTAAGCAGTCGTGCAATGCATTCTGGTAGCGTGGCAAGAGGCGGGGTTGGCCGCTCCTCATTTGCATAAAGTTGAGGTCTAGGCTACTTTATGCAAATCAGGGGTGTCCGGACCTGCACGACTCGCCACCTCTGGAAACTCCCTACAGAAACCTTTAAACTAAGTGTTGTCGATCCCAAATCAAGACAGATTCAGCAACTGCATGGCGTATTTCTCGCATAAAATGTTTTCAGAAACACATTTCGGTGAGCTAGTTTCGTGATATAAGTAGAAGAAAGTTTCCAAACGAGCCGCCATGTTGGTTCCGGTTTGAAAGCTGGGAGCAGCAGCCCACGAGCAAAGAACATATATTGATAATCTTTGCCACAAGGGAAAGCGTTCGTCCAAGTGCCTTGTGTCGCGTGGCAGCCAATCAACCGTCCAATCCGAGCGAGGCGATCAATTGTGCAGGTTAGTGGCACCGCTGACACGCCACCCTGAAAACGTAAACAAAGGACTATTCTCGCCTTTTCATTTTGAAAGAGCAACGAGCCAATGAGGAAACTCCAACACTCGGCCGGCCAATTGTGTAACTTCATCACTGCGGTCCAGCCAATAAAAGCAGCGAAGGTTCGATTGAAGTTACAAAGCAAGTTTGACAGAGCTTCAGAGAGTCAAAGAAAGATATTTGTCTTATTCCAGAGGACACCAAGAAATATATGACTTCAATCTTCACTTTAGAAACTTGTGCCTGAGGCTTTGTCCAAGCTTTTGTACCGATTGTAATTTCTTTATGTGCTGTCAAATCATACTACATGCACTTTTCATGCATGCCATTTATTTAAATTTTTATTTAATATCAAGCAAAGTTAGGATGAGTTCGTAGGCTGTCCAAATATAGCTTTGATGTCAAGGCACAGGACCACATGTGCTAAGCACAAACATCTGCGTCACTGTAGCCGGCTAAGGGATGCAACAGACCTTTTCACTGCAGTAAAGTTCTAGAAATAAACTGAAGGACCTTGACCTAGCTGAAGTTTGTTTATTATTAACTTCGCCATCTTTATAGGGCACTTATCTATAATGGCTTGTGTGTCATGGTTTGTTTTGACCTGCTTAACCAACCGCTTGTATTACACAACACGCACCATATGCAAAACATTAGGGATCTGGTGTTTCCATGAAGGACAAAGGTTGAAGAAAGAACATTTTATGAATGTATAAATAATATGTTTGTATACTGTATATAGACCAACAAACTGACAGGAAGTAGCAGAGTGAGAATATTTCCAACAGGTGCCTGACTACGAGGACAAAAAACTCCTGTTCCTGACACAAATTGTTGTTTTTTTGCTGTTAGAGAAGCAAAAAGAAAGCTCCAGTCAGGCAATGTGACTGGTCAGGATTTATTCCAACATTGCCGATTAGGCCTACAGTCATGCTCTGCTGGTTGCCATGCCAACACTTGTTGTAACCAGGAGGCTAGTTACTCATCCGTGCTGTTTTGTCCTGTTCTGTCTTTATGCACGTACATTACTTTAGTGTGATTACAGGTACTTTGGTATTTTTGTAAAGGCTTAAGGAGAGACACCCAAGACAAAAAACATCGTTTTTCATGCACTGGTCAATTTTGAGATTTTGAACTATTTTGCTTCCATAACTTGTTTGTACACATTTAGGTATTTATTTTACTACACTTTGTCTATTTGCATCAGTAGATTTCTCCTATATTCACCAAAAAGTGGCATTAAAACATTTTCAGAAAACATGTAATACAAAAAATTCCGTAATCAAGTGGGGAAGGTTCACGGTGATATCTATTAGTGTTTTGCAAAATGTATGGAATTTTACAATACATATCTTTAAAAACACTATGCTCAAAATTAGTTTTTTTATCACTCTGAGCCAGAAATCTCCCTTTCAGTAGCACTTACATACATCAAATTTTCCTGTTTCATCCCTACTGTATATTCTGAAGGTTTTTACAGAGGGTTTTGTTCATATATTATTCATAGCCTCATATATATATATATAACATTTTATTCCTGAAAACATAGAGAAAATTGATATTTTTACAGCTCACTGACAGTATTTTCTGATTTATGGAGTGATAAAATGAGATATCCAAAATCCTCTCTGTTAAAACATTTGACTCTAACATGTCAACAAAATGAAACAAGAATTTTGAACCTGGCTTTATCCAATGTTCAGATTTCTGTTCTGGAAATGTATGCAAATTAGCACTTAATTCATAAGATAATGCCTTTCAGAAAATATAATAATAATTTGAATTAAGGCTTAATGTAAGTAATCCACTGGAAAAGTTTCATGCTGATATCTATTAGTTACATTTTTTACCCTATTCACCTGGGGTGTATCCCCTTAAGGAGCGTCTTTAAGTTGTCATTACAATACTAATGTCTATGTTCTGTGTATATGTAATATAATATGCACATTTGTGGTCGGAACAGATTTTTTTTGGTCATGCTTCAGTGCTGATCAGCTACAGCAACTTACCAGCGGGCAATAACACATCAGGAAAACACTATCGATAGTAGAGTTTCCTCACAGACGTGAGCATTTTATCACTTGTCAGGGAGAAAAATGCACGTTACTCTGATGTCCTTGTAGACTCAAAGCCGGAGGTTAAATGTGACACACGCGCGATACTTACTGTGCTTTTCTTCTATCTCTTAAATCAGCTAAAATCGATTCATCTAATGTTCTTGCAACATCAGTCCAGAGATGATTTAACAACCATTTCAGCCAGAGCAGATTGTCCTTGCTCATATCTTTCTCCGTGACAGTAAATTCAACTGATTTGATGGATTCCACTACCAAAAACCACGACAATAGAAAACCAGAAAGATAGTTTGTTTTAAGTACTTGATATCACATGTTGTACTTTTGTAGCCATTTCCTCATTCTTTCTCAAACCGTGCGTGTGTTTTTAGTCGATCATTGCTCTGATTATTGCACAAAAATGAACAGTGTTTGCTTAAAGGGCGAGCAGGGCTCACACTACAGTACACTGCTCGGCAAAGCATTCACAGACTTCCTGTTTTGGCAACAGACACGACCAAATCAGCATGAAAAAGCACTACAAACATAAGAGTTGCATTAATATTTCAATCTACATCAAACTCATGTCTTCATATCAGATCATTCATACAAATGCAAACACTGTTTTCACTTTTCACACATATCTTTATAGATTTGTACATTTCACAGTTCCTTTTTTTACAGCTCTGCTAAAGCTTCTGCTTTTGTCTCTACATGGCGGAAGCGTGAAATGTCAATGTGGCTTTAATTTGATAGTGATTGAGTTTCATCATGTGTCTAACAAGCAAACAACTGGTCTTTTCTTAAACAGCAGACAGGATGCTGTGTTTTTTTTTTGTCTCTGATGCAAAATGCAAATGACCTGAGGCTAATGTTTCTGCTGAATTCATTCAGGCACAGCAGCCATGCCTGAATAATCACTAGAGTACAATAATATGGCCATATCTCTAGACATCACACTGAAAGCAATCATCTGACTCTACTACAGTATAACCACTTTTATCTGTGAGGGGTGGGGTAGCAAAACCTGTCGCACAAAAGCCATAATGACATTATAATAATACAGAATGAAGCTGGGGGAACATCCTTTACATTTCATCCGTCCAAAATTCCACGATATTCCGCGTTTTACAGGTGATTCCGTTTTTATCATCAGATCACGCGATTGCGTCCATGTTTTCCGTGAAATCCTAATGCCATATGAATGATAATGTTGCTCCGTGACTGCTGGATGTGTAACTGAGCAGCTGTTTGCTAATACGTTAATAAAAAGATAATGATATGTCAGTGTTTTGTGTTCACATCTTGTTTCTGCTGCCCCCAAGTGGCAAAAAAAAAATCAGCTATTACAGGTTTAACGTCAAAAACATAATAATGAGCCTGTAATATTTAGTTGAAAGCCACACACATGCCACATCCTGCTGGCCTGGGATCAGTCCCTGTTTGTGTATAAAGTGAGCAGCCTGCTTCGCTGGACATAAAACACAAAACCTTCTTCCTGTTGGACACTATTAAGGCCATGAATCATTAAAGAGGATCTACTGTAAGAGAGATTGTAAAGGCCAACACCACAGGGCCCTTTATCAGATGCACTTTCTGGTGCCTCATGCTAACTTCCTGTGGCAGAGGCGGCTAATGGCTACATTATAGTTCTATTAGTGTTGTTAAATTAAGGTTTCTTTCCTTCATTATAGCAGCAAACATCCTGTGGCAGTTTAATTGCAAAGAAATGCTCCACTTACGGATCCTCTGCAAAGACTAAAAATGCATATCTATGTTATACTCATTAGGGAAAACTCATTATTTGACGTTGAGGATTTTTGTATTTGAATGTCTTCTTTTTTTTAGACTCTGACCCTCAAAGCGTTGCTGCTACGTATGAACATCATTATCCCACTGCTGCAGTTAAAACTCCGGGGTTTGGATCCAGAAGAAAATGAGCGACTAAATTCCCTTCTCCCTTTTCCTTGCTTCCATCAGTCTCATTACAACAGTTGCCCCATCATACCTCATATCTCTCTCCAAGCCCTTATACTGTCATTCAAAAGAGACCCATCCTTTGATATGCGGACGTCCTCATCACAAACCATGCAACCCACTCTGCTCCTCTTTTCCCCTCCATCTCCTTCCTGTCACCAGCGTGATAGGCAGTTTCCTGCGCTCCAGCCGGCACCGCACCTGACAGCTCCCTGCTCCCCTGTCCTCTCTCTCTTCATCGCTCCCTTCTCCCCGTTTACAAACAGATAACCCTTTAATCCATCAGCTGCTTCTCCTCTCTCCAGAAACAGGTAGAGCACCCTTTCATGCTGTCATCTCCCCTCCCGGTGTCTTCTCTGAAAAACTCGTCTCGCTTAACTCGTGCACACGCCCAGGGCTGCATTCCTCTCTCCTGACAGACGCCAAGGTAGGTGCCTTTGATCACGCGTCCCTCCTATCGCTTCCTCTCTGTGATCAGAGCTTTCACAAAGACGGTTGACGCATGGTTTACTTTACATGGCTGCTTCCTGCCTCTCCCCTCAACTCTGCGTCTTCACATTTCAAAATGGCTGTTCAACACCCCGGGGGACAAATGAATTAACATGCTAAATGTGAGCCAAAACTGTAGTAATCTACTGTACATTACCCTACTGGCAACCAACACACCGATGGGACACTGTGTGTGTGTGTGTGTGGAAGGTGTGATGAAGATGGTGCAAGAGCTGATGGACCGTATCACACGCTGCAGTGTTAGATAGCTACTGTAGGGCTGTGGTCAACCAAAGAAAATCTTTTGTCGACTGAAATTCTACCTATACTCTTCAATTAATCGTTTAGCCGATGGGGGGAAAGATCTAGAGATCTGCATGTTACCTCTAGAGTAATTAGATCAGCCACAGTTCACTCTACCTGAGCTAAGCCTAAATGAATTATGAAAATAAAAAAAAAGCTATTTGCAGAATATACAATTATGGTAACAATTCATATTACAGGTCCGCAAATTTTAATGGTAATTCGGTGATAATTAGCAAGTAACCTATTTGAAATTTCTTTGGATTTACTGCAAAATTACCTCAATATTTACCTCAAAATGTATCGAAAATGACTTTATTATAAACATTATAGCGCGGCGCGGCAGCTACAGAGCTGTCCAGTTTAAAGAGTGCTCTCTTTCAGACAATATTGACCAACCAACCAGAGGAAGTCACAAAATCATGTCCTCCTCTCATTTGCCCACATTTCATTTTCACTTCCCTTTTTCACAGCAAAAAACAGAACTATAAGCAAACCATGCAAGCTACATATCAACCAGTCATGTAGGCATTACAGGGCAGAGTAAAGCTCTACTCTGCTCAATATAGACACTGGATAAACTCTCAGTGTTATTCTATTTTGTGAGTTTAAGCTTGTCTTTCTGTCAGTTGTTGTTGGAAACAACCCTTTGAGTTAGATGATACGATTGATACCACTGTCTACCTAGCATAAGGATATAACATGTTAATTAATGAGCTTTAGAGGTACTGATAAATGTGTTTTTTAACTTTATAAAGAGCCTGTTTCTAGTCTTTATGCTAAGCGGCTGCTGGCTGCAGCTTTAGTGTCTCGGTATGAGAGCGATGTTGATCTTCTCATCTAACTCTCCGCGAGAAAGTGAATCGAAAGAAAGCGTATTGCAAATTGTCAAACCATTCCTTTAACATAAAACGTCGATTTAGATTCTGAAACAGTGTGAGTAGATTCATTAATAAATCATTAAAAACACAATGTTAATCCTGTTTTAGGCCAGATTAAACAGGCTTGACTGTTAGGTGTGGCGTTATGAACATCTGAGTAGTCTCAGTGCTCAGACAATTGAGATCACAAACAATCTTCCACACCACAACTTCCTCATTTTGCTGTTAACTGCTCAACCCAGACATGCTAAGTGATGCATGTGCACACATTTCAATGTTTTCATGTTTGCACCTTGAGAGAGAACAACACAAATAGTCCATGATACAATCTCTGACGCTTGAGTATTTTGTACAGTTTGTACAGTTATGCATCGATCTAAACTGTATACTGGTCTTGACATTCTGTCTTTAGTTTTTATTATGTGTTCCTGTTTTCCACTCTTAAGGGCCGTTCACATGCCGCGTCTAAAACACGTTTCATCCTTTTATCCAAGGTTTCTTTCAGAGGTTGCATTACTATCGCCCCCTGCCGTTACTAAGCAACCAAAACCTGCGTGCTGCAATGACGATGATGAACTTGCAGGTCAGTTTGGCTGACCTTTCAACCGAACGTTGTGCCGTCCTTGGGCAGAAAGGGTGAAGCCAGTAAAATAGTCCATGGGACCGATGTAAAGCTCTGGGTAGCCGTGCATTAAAATGATTAATTTCTCCTCCATATATTTACCGTAAACTGATATTTACTGTAGAAAGAAAAGATGTCTGCCAGCTGTGATTGGTTGTTCCTCGTCACATGCGCACTGCAGCATTCCAGCCATCATGCCCTGAAAAGTAGGTGCTTGAGAACGCTTGTGCACCACGATGGTGTCACTCTTGCATTTGAGCGTGCCTGCCGCGCATCTACATTGACAATGATGGATTTGAGAGCACAAAAAACTCACCATGTGAACGGCCCCTTAAGCATCTTTTAAGCATTTTTTTTATGAATAGAAATCCGAAAGGACAGCAAAGTAGGAATTTCATTGCACCGTGCAACTTGTTTCTCTGTGCAAATTACAATAAAGCTGTTGACTTTATTGTTGCAAGTTTGCAATATCAACTTAAAAGGTGATGATATGTAAACGTTGTGTTCACAACTTGTTTCAGCTGGCCCCTCAAGGGCAAAAAAAGTCCTTTTCTTAGGCATCCATAACGTCTGCAAACCTCATAACCAAATTTGTAAACAAAAGTACAGCCCACCTCCACCCTCCACCACAGACACGTGCCTACTGCTCTTCTTTACAGCGACAACATGTGGTGTATTATCTGTGAAGCTTGAAAACACAAACACAGTATGCCCCGGGTGGTCTAAAAACTATCCACAGGTACGGTATGAGGCCGCACGCCACTAGCCACCATTTACCAAGACACACCCAAACACATGCTGCCATCTTGGCTCTTTCCTTTGCCTGTAAGGTGAACATCTTAAGCTTTTCCACATCTTCACAGAGTCAACACGAAGAGTAAAGCCACTTTATAAATGAACAGAGAAAAAGATGGAAACATGGTTGAGTGAGAAAGAAAGTCACTTAGCAGGAAAAGATGACGGTTTCACTTGAATATGTCCACTGATAGCCCCCTCCCCACATCAGAGTTCAGCTAGAGGGAGGCTCCTCTGTCCTCATCTCATCAGGGAGAACAAAACTCCAATAAATAGTTTCGGAGAGAGAGAGAGGAAACACTAAACAGTCCAAGACAGAGTGACCAACAGACAGAGAGATTTAACAGTTTAGAGGAGAGAAAAAAGACAGCGGAGATTTGCAGAGTCCTGTATCACACGCACATCACCTCCAAAGTGCTGATGCTGTACAGACGCCATGTTAGTGATGACGAGGTCTGATGCTATAGAAGGACGGAGGAAACGCTGACACTTTAGGAGGCGAGCCCGTGGGACTGAGGGAGGGAGGAGGGTCAGAGAGAGGCGGCGAGAGGAGGAAGCGTGAATGCGACTGAATGAACGACATTTTACAATCACACACATTTGCTCATATACCGTATGAACAAAATACACAAGCATTTTGCGAGCACACTCAAAAATGCCTGCCTGGGGAGGGACGGGGGCTGCTGAGGCTCTGCTTTTGAAGCCGTGGGCCAAGACGTGAAATTGCTCTTGTATGCTTCAATCGATTCTCCTCTCATCCCTCCGTCAGCGTCTAGACTGCCTGTCCCTCTCTCCTAAACACAAGGCAAGAGATGATAATAGGGGAACGGGATAACGTTGACATCAAGATGCGTCTGTGGTTGTCACCGCTGGTTGACAATGTGATACAGGTAATGAGATGATGTTTGACAAAGAAGCCCGAAGGTTAGCAAGAGAAAGCACCTCTGGAGCTGATAAGGGATTGGCGGATGTTTGCTAAACATGGAGATTTAAACCCACTTGCTCCATTTTAGGTGGCGGTTTATCAGCTAACATCATCTTGCTTCTCCGTATACAAACTGTGTGAACACAAAGGAAAGCAGCAGCTATTTTTAAACTTTTCTCGAGACAGTTTCCGGCCCTGCAAAAAGAGGCTACAGCACACATTTCCCAGCGTTTCAACACTGATAATCCAACATTCACACCTATTTTACGCAATGATTGGCCAGCTGTGTGGAAGTGAGAAAGTAAGCTGCTGTTTTCATTCTTTACACAATTATTTCACTTCTCGTATGAATGTAAAAATGTGTGCTTTTATTCCCAGATATAAACAACATCTCGTTTCTTCCCCCTCTCTGTGACGGCACTACTACTTTCCTAGCACGTCTTCTTAGCTCATTTTCTCCTGACATCCAAGCCAGATTTTCAGTCTGGAACTCGTTTAACAGCACAATGCAGCGTTACATGATGTCCTCTGTATCAAAAATGTACCCTGCTCTAATTCATGAGCACGATGAACAGTTACGTCAGGTCTATGTGGCATTGTTGGCTGGGAAGCAGAAAGAAATGAGGAAATACAAGAACCTGTTCATTGTTCAGCTATAAAAAGGTTGATAGTACAATGTTATTTTGAGGTACATGTTCATACAAAACTACTTTAGAATAACATTATCATAAAGACATCAAGGTCTTGATTTAACTCAACAAATAGAAGTTCATTTAATTTTTTGCTTTAATCAGTATATAGTGTGTTCAGCTTTGCAGGCCACCGTGGCAACTTCTTTCTTCTTTTGTGTTTCAAGTAAAGTACTAAAAACTCTAGGGTTGCATCTAACGATTATTTTCATTGTTAATTATTTTCTTGATTAATCGATTTGTTGTTTGATTTATAAAATGTCAGAAAATGGAGAAAAATGTCCATCAGTGTTTCCCAAAGCCCAGGATGATGTCCTCAAATGTCTTGTTTTGTCCACAACTCAAAGATATTCAGTTTACTGTCATAGAGGAGTAAAGAAACCAGAAAATATTCACATTTAAGAAGCTGGAAGCAGAGAATTTTGACTTTTTGTTTCTTAAAAAAATTACTCAAACCGATTAATCGATTATCAAAATAGTAGACGATTAATTTCATAGTTGACAAATAATCGACTAATCGTTGCAGCTCTAAAAAATACAATAAAATACTTAACAGGAAAGGGGGAGAGAGAGGGGACGACATGCAGCGAAAGGGCCGCAAGTTGGGTTTAAACCCATGTAGCTGGGCTAGCATTGGATTTTGTTTTGTCTTCATTTTGGTACAGGTCTGTTTACCAAAATAGACATTATTTGTCCAGCATCCTCGTCTATATTCTGTCTGTTCACACTCTGGGGAAAAAAAAACCCCTGCAAAAACCAGCAGAGACACAAACCCAAAGGCCAACATGCCGGCATGCTGCTGGTGTGAAGGGACCACACAGAGGGTTGATGAACCCTGATGAAGGCTGTGATTAAAGGACCTCCTGTCCTTTACTTCCTTCGTCCTGCCATTTGCTCTGCAGCAGCCCTGTCTGCTCCCTCCTCCTCCTCCTCCTCTTCCTCCTCCTCTCACTCTCCCTCACTTCCATCACAGGTTGTCTCACCAATGTGACTTCCTCCCCCGTGTTTTCCTAACCCTCCTGTTATGTGAAAGCCCTGGAGTAAAGTAAAAGCATCCCCATGCTGTTCTCCCCCTACCAAGAGAACTACATACAGTACTACTCCTCTTCCCCCCTCCCCCCTCCGTCCTCTTTCCTAGGTGGTCTCCCCAGCGGTGTGTAGCTGATGCCCTGCAGTCAGGATTGTTGTGTGCATCTAACACTATTTTTTTCTTTACACATTCATTCATTTTATGCATTTTTACATTCACAGCTGGCTCCCATGGAAATTTAAAAAATGATCATGATTAGAAATTAATCAAAATCGATTAACAGAAATAAATTTTGATAGTTGATTAGTCGGTTTCAGACATGTATTAAAATCACTCACTGGTTCCAGCTTCTAAAATTTTGATAATTTGATGCTTTACTCTGTTTTATATCATTTTATATTGAATATATTTGAGATTTGAACTGTTGGTCGGACAAAATGAGCAATCTGGAGATGTCACCGTGTGCTCTGGGAAATGGCGATGAACATTTTTCATTGTCATCAACAGTGAGATTAATCATGAGTTACAGCTCTAACATCAACAAACATTTGCTGGCGTTCCTCTTTGTCTACGCAGGTGTTTACTGTTAAAGGTTTCGATGGAGACAGATAAATGCAACTCAGCCCAGTAACATATTTTCTATCATCAATCCTCTGTTATGATCCTGTGTATAATACTGCTGCTTGCCAGGTGAGAATTTAGTGTTGTGTTTTCAGCCTGAAATGAAGGACTGTGAGTTGAGAAAGCCTCTCAAGACAAAATCCATTATTTCAAAGTGAATGGTTGGCCGGTAAACCCAATTCTGTATCTCAACTCCTGACAAGTTGTTGTTTTTTGCAGATGGTTTTTCACCCCCGTTGACGAAGCACAGCACATTGCTGCGCACATTGAGGTTCCAAAACTCATTCCCTTCCTATTACTATCTTTGTCCCATTCCTCAGATACTATAAAAGGCTTAGCAGCTCTACATTTAAAGGAGAAACTGATGTAACGTGTGAGAGAGAGAGAGAGAGAGAGAGAGAGAAAGGAGAGTAGAGAGGAGGAATGGCTGGGAGACAGCCGTTACATCCACAACACTGCATTTTCTTTTTCTCCCCCAGAAAAGAGCACTGCCCTGCAGTCACAACTCACGTGATGTCATGTGTGTGTGGCAGAGAAAATGTGCGTCTACATGTGAATGTGTGTGTGACACATAGATAGAGACTGCTGGCAAGCTAAAATGCCCTCTGTGCTGGAATTTACCAGATGGCACCGGACAGAAACAACCAGGGGTATTATTACCACACACCCACACATACACATTATGGCTGCACGATTATGGCCAAAATGATAATCACGATTATTTGATCAATATTGAGATCACGAATATTTATTGTCACGACTATTCATTGATTTCAGGGACAAAATATATGTATTGCACTTTCAAATTTAAATAAACCAGAGTGCTGCTTTCACTTCCATGTTGTGCTACATTTCTGCTAATGTACATATCTTTGCGACAAAATAAGACTTAAAATGAAATGAGGTTCTTCCTCACCTGAATTCAGTGCATTATATATATATATACAGTATATTACTCTTCTACTCGGGACTGCAGCCGCAACATTCGGTAAAGTTTTTCACAGACTGCACAGGCAAAAGTGAAGCGAAAACATCTGGATCACCCCCTGGCTGGCTGGTTGTCAGTTTAGGAATATCACAGTCGATCATGTTCATTTAATTGCAGGAAGTGATTCATATTCGATTAATTGTCCAGCCCTAACACACAAACAGCATTTTCTAGGCATATTCAGGAATGAAGAAGCAGGCGGTGACAGGAATAGATGTAGGTTTATATGCAATGAAAGCAATTTATACAATCTTTGAGTGAGCATGTGTAATAGTAAACATAAAACATGTTAGATCAGATGTATTGTAGAGCTCCTGCATCATATAATGTCTAATGCAACAGCCCTGAAAGAACTAATATGCTTTGTGAAGCCCGCATTGTTCAATTTTTAGTTCAGACTTTGCTAGAAAGGTGTTTATTCAATACTATAAGGACACTTTTGAGGCTGTTTGGGATGTTTGTTGGTATAGAGAGGCGAAGTCCCACTCCTTCCCGTGGACCACCATGGGACCTCAACTGCGAGAGACAAATATCTTTTTGATCCAGTTTGAATTGCGCCATGAATCACACAAAATACGTAATTAGAAAGACGACACACCCAAAAGTGACGCAAGTGACGTCTCTCTGGCTGAAGCTACGATGCCTGTGTGTGTTTCCTACTGGGATGTACTCACACGAGTAACAGGTCTTGCACGTTCTTTCTCTTCCCGGCTGATAAAAAGAGCAAAAGTTGCTGAATAAAACACATCAGGTACGATAAAATTTAATTTTGTGCGTGGAACATAGCTAAGTTAGCCAGCCGGCTAGTGTTGGTGACGTACATAGAACGAGACGAGAGATGTAGTTCGTTGAGCGGTTTCACACAAAACTAAATGATACTACAACAAACTGCAACTTTCTTGACTATTATAATATATGATATTATATAATAAATATTGTCTCTCGCTGTTGACTTCCGTGGGGAACCATGAGGGTCCACCTGAAGGGGCGGGACTATGCCTCTCTAAATTTAGGTATAACTATTTTATCTACACATCTATTTTATCTAATGCGTCTATTGCAACACAAACTATGGCCTCAATAATTAGCAGAGTTAAATCAACAGAGAATCCACTAACAAGCCCACAGGATGCCCTGGTCCTACGTTCACATTTAAGTAAAAAATAATGTGAAATTAATTGAATAAATTATCACAACAGACACAAACATAGCGTGAGACTGTCTGTGTTTTACAGTATGTAAGATATTCATCTATAAGGGTTTCCTTTCTTCTTTTTTTTGTCATTGTTGTCTGGTTAGAGATCTGAGCCACTGGTTACGTTCATGTTGTGCACAACAGGAAAAAAGACAGCCTCAGTGGGGAGACAGTGGGGACAGCCGCTTACGCAAGCAACAACAGGAAGGAACGGGGCAGTGAGGGCGAGGAGGAGGAGGAGGAGGTGAGGGAGGGTGGCGGCTGGGGACCCAATCAAGATCTTTGACAAACATTGTTACACCCCAAGGCAAAAAAAATGAATACAGATGACATAATCAGCCACGGGGTGCTGTTTAGGGGAAGTTGTGCTGCCTGTTACGTGACCATAATTAAGATGTTTACAGCCATGATAGATGGTATAATAAAGAATTTACTCCTCATATATCCACCCGAGTTCACAGCAAAAGTGCATGCAGAGGTATAGCTTAAAGGTTAAAACCACTTTGAGAATGAATGGCTTCACAGATACAAGCCCTGTTTATTCAACAATGTGACATTAAGATTAAACATTAAACAGGATTACAGTACCTGCCATCTCTGGGCTGTAATGGTTGCCTTTAACCACACTGTACTATGAACTGTAACTGTATCACGATCACCTGACTGAGCTGTTCTGTGCCGAGCTAAATGGAAGTCAGCCAAACTTACGTGCCGGCCATATTCACACACACACACACACACACAAACATCCAAGCTTTAAAACCAGTTTGCCTAGAATACCGATTTAAGAGCTGTTTCGCTGGTGACCGTGTGTTTAGCCAAATGGCACAGAGAAGCCACTTCACAAAAATGTGTAGTTAAACTAAACAGTAGATGGATATCTGTATGAGTCAAAGTTCTGCTGCTTCCCTAAAGGTAAACCAATGCTTCCTCATTACAAGAAACTGAGAATAAAAAGTAGATGAAAAGCCCTCAATCATTCTAGTGCAAGGTCCAATGCTTCATTACTGCTAGCTCACACACACACACACACACACACACACATGAAAAATACACACATGAAACACAACCCCTGCTGGGATCATTAGAGATATTCATAGTCGGAGTGCTCCATAGCATCCAACATGCAATGACAAATTTGTGCAAGACAGCATGAAGGCCAAATATACCCTATCTCCATTCTCGCTTTTTCTCTCTATCATTCATTCACACATGCACACACCATCCTTCCGGTCTCTGGCTGTCTCCTCTATCTTTAACTCTTCTCTGACTTTAACACTGACATATTTCTCTCTGTGGATGTCTGTGTGAATATCATAAAATCTAAAAAAGATGCTTCCGTCTCCCTATTGTTTCCTCTGACATCACGACATCCCATTTCCTACCAATTGTCTTTCACTCTTGCCGTTACAGCTCAAGTTCA
Source organism: Sebastiscus tertius (assembly GCA_916701665.1). NCBI lineage: Eukaryota > Metazoa > Chordata > Actinopteri > Perciformes > Sebastidae > Sebastiscus > Sebastiscus tertius. Next base: position 28,071 of record CAKAOH010026118.1, on the reverse strand, counting down.
AATATGAACGCAGTACACAAACAATGTACTGTTACACCCTGATCAACATTTAACATGGCAGTCTTTCAACATTGAGATCAGAATCACTATGCAGTGTACAATAAATACACAGGAGTCTGTAAGTTTAGTGCAAGGACACCAAAAACTAGTGCATTTACGCTGAAGAGAAAAGGATTTTAAGTGGTTTAGACAGACAAAAGGTTTAGATACAATAATAATATGGCAAATTAGCAGGATTATAAGTGTCATAATAATATGTAATAACATGTAATTGTGTTTTACTGAGGAATCAGGTTTTGACCGTCGTTTTTTTTGGCATGGTAGACGGCTCTGAATATTACAATACCCATGATTTTGATACTTGATTCATCGTTTCATTCATTTATCAAGCAAAAACTGCCAAACATTGTCTGGCTCCTGCTCCTATAATTCAATGATTCCCTGCTTTTCGCTTGTTTCATAGTGCCCGCCGGGCCTAAGTTGACTCCCCGCCAGGCCTAACCATCAGGGAATTATGTATTGTAAGGATGTTTTTTTTAAACTAAAATGTGTTACAAAAGTAGCTTACTCCTTTAAGGAATAACTTGTGCGTAGGTTGTGCGATTAACTTTAGAGAGTTGAGACAGAGAGACAGAGAGAGCGAGGGAGCATGTGTGTGTGTGTGTGTGTGTGTGTGACGGACTGACGGCGAGTACGGCAGTAACGTTGTAGTTGTGTACGTAGCAGTGCAGTGTGTGTACAGTTTAGGCTGTCGGTGAATAAACGCTACAACCCCTCAAGACACAAGCCACGTTCCTGTGTCTTGCTTGTCACAGTCAGTTTACTGTTTAAGCGCTATTCTCACTCCGTGGCTTAGCAGGGGAGTTGTCCGTGTTTTCGTCTTACAAGTTTAACTTTAACTTTAACAGTGTGTTTTTAGTTTGTGAAAGTTAAATTATAACCTTTTCGGTTGCCTGAAAACATCTTATTCAGTGTTCGGTTAGCTCCAGCCTCTCTTGGTACTTCTGGTTGCAAAAGACCAACATGGCGACGGCCAAATACCAAGATGGCGACGGCCAAAATGCTGAACTCGAGGTTTCAAAACGACAGTCCACAAACCAATGGGTGACATCAAGGTGACTACGTCCACTTTTTATATACAGTCTATGGTTGCAGCCCATATTAGCTATGATAACATGAAGACAGTCAAATTTACCATATTACCGAGTTGCGTTCAAGTACAAAAGCTTGTTGGACTATTTACAATTTGAAAGCATATGAAAGTTATTCTCTAATTGACAACCCCAGCGGAGTAAAAGTCAGGGTTAAAGGCATATGTGTGAGGACTGGAGGCCAGCTGATCCTGTCAATGAGGCTTGACCTTTGGATGGCTGCTCCGTGGCTAATGTCTGCCTTGTCTGGGACTCGAACAGTCTCAACACGGACCCCCTAATTCTCTCAGTATGTATTGTCTGTCTGACCGCGTTGGCACAGGACGTTCGAATATTGGGACAGATTTAAGCACTGATTTAGAAATTGCAGCCTGTCCCAAAAATGTATCAGAAAGAAGGACAGTTGATTCTTGCTAGCTAGCTGCTCTGACGCACACACACACACACACACACACACAAACAGTCTGTGCTGGCAAAGGCAAAGCTTTAATATAAATGTCCCCTCAGCTGGAAATTGTTTCCAGCGCAGCTGAAAGGCTCCTTTTATTGAGCTAGTCAAACACTACCCCCCCCCATCCCTTATTTCTCCTACACACACACACATACACACTCTATTTCTACTCAACATTTAGACTTGCAGAGAAATACAGTGTGTTTTTTTCACTTGAGAGCTTTTGTTTTACATTTATTTAAATTACATGTAGGAAAATGACAGCTTATGGAAAGTCCCCCTCCTGTAACATCACTTGAATGACAATAAGACTGTATCAAGATGCCTGAGTTTGTCAATGAAATGAATGCCCAGTGTAAAACTGAAATCAATACAGTGCATGCACTGAGAACATTGATTGAGCACGTTATTTGTGCAGGATTTCCATTAGAAGCTTATTATCTAAAAAGGAACACATATAGAAACTCCCAGTCTCCATTAATGAGTCACATTAGTTCACATTACCGATTGGCCAAAAATGTCTGAGCAGAATATTTAATGAGGCGAAGATGCCGCTTCACACAACTGCCTCATGCTGATATGAGAAATTATACAAATGAGCGAACGGTTTTCCACACTGTTGCTTTTAGTGAATAAGATCTTTATAAAGTAAAGTCCAGTAAAATTAGCTTTTGTTGGGCTGTTTTCAACTTTCTCAACTCAAGTTCCTCTTCCTCTTCCTCCTTTCAGTTTCTCAACTCAGCCAGCCCACAGCATGCCATGAATCTCATTTCTTTGGTATCAGGAACTCGTCTTCTCCTTTTTCTGTTAACCAAAAGGTTGTTGTTTTGCTCATTTGGTTTAACTTGAGGAGGAGTTTACATTCTACATTTACACAGAAACAAAACTTGGTGGATTTTTTAAAGCAAAAAGACAATTGACCAACCCTAAATTCCTGTCTCCCTTAGTTACTGTTGCTAGGTTAGACAAGCTTGACAAAAATAAAAAATACTTCACCATACTTGGGACGACACGAAGCAGAGATAATATAAATAAAGGAACGAAATCAGACGAAATCAAGCAGATTCACCAGAAACTCCCCGGTGGGAGCCAACACCGACACCTCGCTGCTGGAGACCCGGGCCGTATTGCTGGGCCCACTGGACGGAAGGGAGGCACGAGAGAACCAGAACCAGGATGGCGTGGGGCTGACTGTCAGACCCTGCTGCAGTAAAATGAGAGGTTTTCTAAAGGGACTCTGTTGCTCGGAAACACTACCGCTTTTATCCACATGGACCGCCAAAATCAACACAAAAATGAAAGTTCCTTGTAGTAACTGTGACTATATACAATGTAATGTGTCCCTGCCATTATGGGGAAGGCTTTCAACACAATGTTCAGAAAATAGAATTGAACAGATCAATGAATGAATCCAATCTGAAACAAATAAACAAAAAGTCAGAGAATTTCCCTGACTTTTTGTTGGCTATTCAGATAAGGGACCAAATGGCACAGTGTCAATATACACCACTACATGCAAACAATGGCCTTTAAACGCAGCTCTAGTTTGTGCTGTTCTCTGGAAACAAAAGTGAACCACAGTGGGTGTTACTTTACTGGCAAAGCCAACAGCACACACGTCACACTTAACAGGAAGAACAGGTTGTGCTTTAGCTGGTTTCTCCATGCAAATGTGTGCATGCAACAAAATACACCCTCACAACATACTTGAAAAGCGGCTGCAGGCATACAGAGTCTAGTTAGGACTCTGTCGTGTTAGTGCTCGCACTCACACCCACTGATTTATGTCATGCTCTGACTCTGTAACACTTGGCTTAAAAGCTGAAGCGTGTCCTCACTTTACTTCTGTCCTGAGGTGTCCAGCATGTACTGAAGAGAGCTGTTTTGCAAGTGCTCAATGCTTAGGAAGTAGGTAATTAGCACTGTGGATTTGGTGTACATTACGTAGCTATTTCTGCTCCTACGATATTAATGTTCAAGGACATGAAGACATGGCAGCATACAACTATGTACAACAAGTGCCTATTCATTGTCAAGAGAGATCAGGACCTGAATCAATAGTGTAGATCAGAAGTTTACTCTTGAACCAGGACCCCGGGAGCCCCCTAAACAGTGAAGTAGTTCAACACATTCCTCAGCCCGAGCAAAAGCCATACCTGCCAACACTGACTGCTGAAAAGAGAGGGATTTTCCAGCAGAATAAGCCCTTATCCCAACACGCACACACTGACTTTTTTTTTTCTTTCTTAGAAACCCTCTGGGTTACTCACAGAACTATTCAGTCTTCTAGCTGAGCTGATCAGAAATACAAACCAACAACAAAGGAGATAGGGTCCCACTTTCAAGCCCGCTGAGTGAAATCTAATAGCTAGCTTCATCCTGCAGATTTAATCTGGGCGGTTATTAAAGTTTGCTTTGTGAAATGTGTCTCTAGTCGAAATTATGATATGTGGAGTTAATGTCTGGGAGTGTGTGCGAGAGCCTGCAGACTACAGGGAAACATGAATTTCGGGTACAGGAGTGCAAAAGCAACCAGGTCAGGCTACACAGTGTAGTAGCCTAGCTCCACTATGATTACACTTTTTTGGCCGATTCAGCATTTTGAAGCGGTGGCAGAACCCGTTGGTGAGAGAAAATCACTCTGATTGGCTTCTTAGCTTAAGCGAATCAGTGCACGAGAAGAGAAACAGAAGTGAGGAAAACAAGCCAACGAGTAAAAGTCAAGAAGAAAAACACAAAAGTCTCTTCTCATTTTTCTTCATCATCTCATCTGATCATTCCAAAACACGGAGATTTTCACGACGACATGGCCGTATGGAATGAAGCTAAGTGGTGAGTGAGAGTGCTGTGAAAATGGTCAGCAAACGCTGCTTTGTTTCATGTACGTATCATAACGGCATGTATATCCGCCGTCCTCGGTCTTCTGGTTTTGCTTTTTGAATGACGAATATGGACTACCGCTACCTGCTGGTATGAAGAGCTATTTCATCTCACGCAGGCGCAGGACGTACGTGGTAGTTGGCCGTTGGCTGTACTCTTTTCTGTGTGTTCGAGTGCAATTTTTTGGCCAAGGCGACACAACAGGCAGCCTTCGTTGCTGCTAGATCTCTGATGTCGGTTTGGTGTATCTAGGCCTTAATACAAGTGCCTGTTTATGCACTGCACAGGTTCAGAAAATCCAAAATTCATAGCTTCCAAGTTACAAGACAGGTTATATTTATTGCCTCCTGAAACTTTTATATTTTGCACATAACAATTTTCACCACCATATGACTCCCACAGAGGGAGCATGCAGCTGTAGAGCATATTATGAATAAGTGATCAGCTGGAACAGACATGAAAGATTGAAAAAAATGGAAAGCAGGAGTGTTGACAGTATGTACAGCAGGTGTCATTATTCATAGAGGACCTCATATAGGATGCACATGCAGACGCATGCCACACTAAAGAATTCACAGCAAACACACAGTTACATAAGCGATCAATGGATGAGAGGTTTCCAATAGGACTTCCTGTTGGTGTTGCAGACATGCATCAATACAGTTGAATTAATTCTACAGAGGGCTGCTGGACATACACATTGACAAAATGCTAATGCTTGCTAATACCAGCAAACTGCCAATACAAATACAAAATGAGACAGCACAGACTCACAGCCAATCAAAATATGGTGTTAAACAGCCATTCATTTCTCTATTACTATTAACCAACTCAGTGTACAATAATACTATTAAGTACTCCTGTCATTCATCTTAAGTAGAACAACTATTTTAGCTGCTGTATTGAATCTGTCAGCCTTTCATCTCTGAGTCATCAATTTCCCGAAATGCTTGAAATTAATATTGAAGAATCGAGCACAACTCCTGCACCTTCAGAACTGCTATCGGAACTTTCCGTTGCGCTCCGAGGCCTACATGTGACAATGTCAGAGTCGATATGTCAACTCCAGCACCCGGGCGAGATGATGTAATACTGATCCGTGACTCAGACTCGCGACACAAGGCATCGGCAACCGCACACATATTCACTGACATGCTTCATCCAACTGTCAGGATTCAATAGTGATCTTTCTCCCTCTGAACGTGTCAATCAAAAACCCGTCAGCAGCTCCTGCCCGAGGCTGAAGAGCGCCTGCGGACCCCTCTCCGTCTCCAGCTACTCGGTATCATAAGTGCTGAGCTAAGCTCGAGTGGGAAGAGGGACAGGGAGTGCTGTTTTCAGCAGCGAGGATTCCCCAACCGCTGTTCTTTCATCCGCGGCCAACACACCGCTGACCTCCGACCCTAACCTTTGACTCCTTTGTCCGTGGGTGTTTGTGGGTGGGTGTCTTTCTGTGTGTGCCCCAAGGGAACTCTTTAACAATGAACTATAAACTGCTTTCAAAGCACCAAAGTTATAATTAGCCACACACAGAGTAGCAGAGGTAACTAGCTTTTAGCCACATAATGATACAGTAGGGCTGTCAACACATATTCTAAATTAGAATAGATATTTGAATTGTTCAGACCTATGTGGGTTTTTTTAGAACAAATATTCAAATGTCAATTTTGGCCATTTTTGACAGCCCAATTATACAGTAATACAAAAATACATATTTCTGAATAGATGTTTAGTCTCACATCACTGGTTATAGCTTGTATATTATAGTATTGTTAATACAGTGAGTACAAGTGATCAAGTGTGTGGGATGTTTTGGTTCCTTCTCAGTCAATAGTTTATGATCCAACACACAATAAATAAGTCAATAAGACCTTAAGGTGTGCTAGAAAAGTCATATAATTTCACCTGACATTTGAAGGGTTACTACGTTCTATCGTACCTCTTGGGCTGGGTGAGTATTAAGGGCTGTGATTGCCACCACCAACACAAATTAACACATAATCACGATGCACAAATGACAGGGTGTTTGAATACTTCCCACTGAGTGTGTATGAGTGCGTACTTGTGGTGACAGTGTTTATTTCTTCATATCTTATCAGGATCAGATGTGTGCCTGAACGCCTTTAGTAAGCACTTCCGACCAGGAGGAGAAGCCATGCTGTTCCAACTTTAGGCTTTGGCTTTATAAATGGTTCATTAATTATTTACTAATGCTTTAAGGCTGGCCTACACTAAAAAAATGTGAGAGACCCCACACATAACGACATGTTATGTTCAATTTAACCGTTTTGTTCCTATAGTGTGTGGAGAGCAACGATTTGGCCAAAACAGCGCATCACACACTAACAGATTCAATTTATGAACAACAAGAGTAAGAGAGCGATCAAACAAAAATATTAAGTTTTCTACAAAAAGAATCAAAAGAAAGACAATACCTGCAAATAATCACATTTTAGAAGTTGGAACCATTTATTTTTGGCATTTTTACTTTGACATAATGGATTCATTGACTATAATACTATAATAACGGCGTTAGATACAACTGATAAACTCTTATGATGAAGTGGAGCTGTCATGTACTTCCCTCTCTATGTGTGTGTACGTGGATCTCCCGGTCTTGTCTGCCGTGCCGGGACGTATCGTAAGCGGTGATGTTTGAAATTCACTCTCTGCTCCGTGGGACTGTGTATTTATTCAGCGGGTCTTATCTGAAATGAGGTGCTTTATTCTTCTTCTGTACTACTCTGTCTCTCTCTCTCGTCTGCTCGTTGTTACAAACACACATACCTGCAGTGCACCCCGACACAATCCTTCCACATACTCACACGGGGCATCCAGATCTGGCGTCCCACTGTTGCCATGGGGACCATTTCAGCCCTGTCAGCACTTCTGAGGTCTGCTTAGAGCGAGGCAATTTGCCCCCCTCCCCATCCTTCACTCTTCCTATCCCTCCACCCTTCCTCCTTTTCAGGACGGGAAAAAAATCAAAAGCTCCATTCTCAAGAGGCATGACTATTCCTCCTCCTATTCTTTCTCTCAGATTCATTCACCCACAATGTTTGGCGCTGGCAATCTCCTCTCCTCCTACTCTCACTCCCACTCCCACTCCCACTCCCACTCCGCACAGCCTTTATGAGTGTGTGTGCATGCACTTGCTCCTTCCTCAGACTGAGAGTTGGGGGGGAAAACGAAGGGTGCATCTGCTGCTGATTTCAACCACACAGGATGAGTTAAATGCAGACAGCTGATATTCTCCCACAAATATCCTTGGGGGACTCAAGGAGCTAGTTTGATGTATAGATTGAGTTAAGCCACAAAAAAGAAGGAAGCAATCGCTCTGAAGATTATCACTTGCAGGTATCCTGAAACGTCTTACTTAATGAGCAGGATTTGACCTTTATGCTTCTGCTGCAGGCATGTAAATAACATGAGCCTGAAGACAGCAGCTCCGGCAGGAATAAAACCCATTTAAAACAACGTCTGAGAGCAGGCAGTTGGAAAAATATTATTACTTTTACCGTTGAACTTTATGGCCGACACTGGCGACAAATGATGCGATAATAACGTGATACTTCCCCCTCAGGGAAATTCTCACAGCACAAGGCTGAGCTATAAAGCAGCTGGGCAGGGATTCGGTGTGTTGCTTAAAGACACTTCAGCAGGGAGGCTTCAACCAGAATCCGCTGGCTGAATGATAATCTTATATTACACAAGAAAAACACTATTAGGACTGACCCATAACACTGCGACTAAAGTTCATATTAAGAAGTCTCACACATCCACACGGATGGTGATGTAACACAAGACCGTCTTTTTAGAATTAGCCACTGGTTCGAAAATTTGAGATTTGACTCATGATTATGTCCACAATCCACGGTAATTCCTTGTGAAGCGCTATACTTAGACATTAGCTTTGACTGGATTTCATATACGAATAGGGGTGGGGGAAAAAAAATCGATTTACCTATGTATCACAATTTTTTTTTTTTACGATTTTGAAATCGATTTTTTAATGCCAGAATCAATACATTTGCTTAATTTGAGTCTATGCCGAGGTAGAAGGAAGTTACCGCTTTTATTGTTGTAGTCAGAGTAACGTGATGTCGTAGCCGTTCCGTATCCGTCACCAAAATAAAATGCAGTTTACAAGAAATGTATTTATAAATAATGCCTGACAATGACGGATATATTTGACTTCAGGACATCTCTGACTACATACATGCCGAAAATCAAACATTTTACTGTATTGAAAAGTCCCTAGAAGTGTATGTTTCAACTTTTTCCCATGGTCTAGTGTTAAAAAAGTTAACAAAATTCACAATAAATCGTAAAATCGAATCACAATACTTGTAGAATCGCAATACATATCAAATCGGCACCCAAGTATCGTGAAAGTATAGGACCAGGAGATTGGGAGAAGCCCTAATGGTTATGTCCATAATCCTGGGAAATTCCTTGTGATGTGCTATACTTAGATGCTTTAGCTTTGACTGGATCTCATATATACATCGAGGCCGGCTCACCTCTAACTTCCTCACAGTATTAACCCAACAACATAATGGACCTGCTGTTGAGGGGATCAGCTGAACTTGGATGAAGGCAGGAGTACAGGCACAGCTGGGTTAGCTGATCTCCGCGTGGAGGGGCACATTACGTGGTTTATCCTTTCTATACATAGACCTGGAATTATTCTTAGAGCCACCCACCACGCATTAGCGGCAAAGATGACAGACATAAACCTGCCAGACAGAGGGGAAGTATCACGTCTAAGACTGGGTGAACCCGGCTAAACGCTTTTTATACGCCTTTTAATTTGCGGAATGGCTTACCCACGAGATGCTGACATAAATCTTTATGATGAGATGTTCATAACCCACAGTGCAGTCAGTAAGCCAGTGTACGATAAGTCATAACAGGATAGTGTCTTGAAAGGGTCAGGGTAAGCTGATAAAGTCACCTGATGATGACCACAGACTTAAGGTCATAGTTTAGCCTCCTTTTAAAGCACCACTACATCAGTAAGTGTGACATAATGGGGTTGTAGCAGCAATGCAATTACTGACCAGCAGAAGAGCACCTAGCCTTCTCCTCAACTTACTATTGCTTTCATTACTGATCACACTGTCCATTTTCCAATTACTCATTTAGTCCATGCAATATTAGAAAATACTGACAGAAGCAAGTCACAATTTCCCAAAGCTCGAGCTGACGTCTGAAACCCCAATGTGTTTCAATTTAGTTATATATAACAGAGAAATCAGCAAATCCACACATTTCAAAAGCTGGAACCAGCGGATGTTTGTCATTTTTGCTTGATAAATGACTAATCAGACTGACTACACTACTACACTCATCAAAATTGGCAATTCATTTTCCCCAATCAACCAATTGATATATCATTTCACCGTTCTTTAAAGAACATAAAGTCAGCATTAGTTTTTGGTCAGACCTCCATTATCATCATGAGGCAATTTAGTGCAAACTTTTCAAATCTATCCGGGGATAAACAGCTTTACCAAGCAACGATAATGTGACACACAAACACTAATACGCAGTTTATGTTCGCTGTGATGGATTGCAGAACATAAAGACGTGTCGGGAGTGTGCTTATAGAGTTTCATACTACAGTATAGAGAAATCAAAGGGTGGCAATCGCTGCCTGGAACTTGCAACAGATTAGACTATACATCCTTGTGGTTTTCAAAGTTGGGTTTGTACATTTCCAGTGAAACTTGGAAAGGAAACTGTGCCAGTTTAACTTTATTCTGATCAAGTTTTACCTCCTTAACTTTAACTCTTGCATACCTTTACATGTTTGCCAGCGATTTTTAAAATACATTTTTTTATGCATTTTTCCTACAGTTCCAGGCAGCCGTTGGCTCCCATTGTTTTCTCTATAGTATGAAACTCTTCTTTATGTTTTGCCATCTATTTCATAATCAAAATGTCATACTGGCCTATACAGCGATGTTCTCAAATCAAATGAGCAAAACCAATAGTAGCAGTATTTAAGAACACTCTTAAACGATGCTCTTTCTTTTGGTCAAAAACCTGAGGAAATAGATGGATGTGAATGGGTTCAGTGTGAAATTCTCTCACCATGTTCGCTGGGGTGAAATTAATAAAACCAGAAGTAGCAGTATTTAAGAACACTCTTAAACAATGCTCTTTATTGGTCAAAACCCCTGAGGAAATAGATGGATGTAAATGGGTAAGTGTGAAATTACCCATTTACAGGGTGAGTGTGAAATTCTCTCACCATGTCCGCTGGGGTGAAAATTAATAAAACCAGAAGTAGCAGCATTTAAGAACACTCTTAAACAATGCTCTTTTTTGGTCAAACCCCCTGAGGAAATAGATGGATGTAAATGGGTGAAGTGTGAAATTCTCTCACCATGTCCACTGGGGTGAAATTAATAAAAACCAGAAGTAGCAGCCTTTAAGAACACTCTTAAACAATGCTCTTTTTTGGTCAAAACCCTGAAACCCTGAGGAAATAGATGGATGTAAATGGGTAAAGTGTGAAATTCTCTCACCATGTCCGCTGGGGTGCTGCTGCTGCCCGTCATCGTGAAGGTTTTCCCGGTCCTCGTAGGGGTTCACACACACTCACACAACACAAGACAAGGACACAGATATCCCCTCTCTTCGTCTCTCTTGTAAGAGCTCAAACAGACGTCGTTTGTTGGGGTTGTCGAGCAGCAGGAAACAAAAACACAACGTATTCCCGGTGACTTCTCTTCGCTCTCTCTCCACAGTCACCTCTCAACACTGAGAGGTAGTCGAGACGTGTTACGACGCTTCTTGTTCTTCCTCTCTATTGCACAATCATGTCGTTGATCATTTCCACACTTAATTGGGGGGTAAATTTTGAAGGTGTAGTTTAATGCAAGCTGTCGACCCGAGGGCCTCCTTCGACCCTCCAACACATGAAGAATCTCCTGCTTTACAAAAGGTGCCTACGCCATGCGAAAAAAACCCAACACTGCTGGCACATCCGGACACGGATCTTTTTCCTCCTCTCTTTGGTGTGAAAAAGAACCACAAATATCCGCAAGGTTACCGGTTACCGTCCTGTTATAAACTATAAACTCTTCCACCGGTTGGAAGAGAAACGCGCCACACGGTGAAAGCTGTCGGTCCTTCTCTTTAAACCGGGAGTTTGTGATGATTGTTAACGTTACCGACTGCGTCGCTGTACCTTTACGAGCCGTTCAGCTGTCATCCTGCCGCTCTGAACACTAACGGTAAGCTAGGACCGGAAACAGACACGGGACTTCCGGTTATGGCTTTACAAAATAAAACTCAGTATGCGCATTTCTTTTTACTTTTTGGTGATTTTATTACTTTAAGAGCGTAGGTTTGGTTTCAGAGGGGTTTTAAGATTAGATTTAACTTTATTGTCGTGACTTTTAAATCATTTTTTAAAACTCACTTTTTTAGAATTGCTTTTCTGTGATTTTATTTATGTTTTATGACTTTTTAGTCATTTTACTGTTTGGGTTTTTATGTGTTTAGTTACGGGCTTTTAGTACATTTCATTATCTTATTGTGTTTAAAATGTGTTCTGTTTTTTTTGTAAAGCACTTTGTAACTATGTTTTGAAATTCGCTATATAAATAAAGATTATTATTATTATTATTATTATCCATAGTTCTGTTATAAAAGTGGGGGGACAAAAATAAAATGTTACCCCCATCCCCAGTAGAAATTATATATTTTAATTATTTATAAAATATGAATGATTGAACACATAACAGTTATATGTGTTGCATGTATACAACAGAGGGGGGGGGGATAGGGATGCATTCATCCAACTCTGCATCCTCAAAGTTAAACAAGCAATTATTGAGAATATTCCGCTGTTACATTCATCAAATGATCACATTATCTTATATCAGCATGCTCTTTTTGATATATCCTTTTTCCTGACAAAGAGTTTCAAACAAGCAAAGTGAGAAATACTTGGCTCACATGTGATTGAGGAAGTATTCAGATCATTTGCTTAATTGAAAGCACACAGTCACATGCTACAGTCACAGTCGTGTGAGGATGGCAGCTTTACCTCAGATAACTTTTGTGCACCTTACACTGCCTCAATTCCACATGCACACCTCACATTACTGATTTTACTAATACTCACACTACAAGCCTTGTTCAGTTATGCCTTTAATTAATTTGCTTTTCTTTAATAAATTACTTTTGTGAAACAATTGACATCTCCTATATTTGTCATGGCTCAAGAACCAGGTCGTGACACCATTACAAGTAAAAGTCCTACATTGAAAGTTCTAATTAAGTAAAGGTAAGTATTAGTAATAAAAAAATACTTAAAGTATCAAAAGTGTGCAGAATAGCCCCTCTCGGTGTTACATTATTATATTATTGAATCATTATTATTGATGTATTAACATGTAAGTTGTACTTTAATGTTGTAGCTGGTCAAGGTGGACCTAACAACTACCCATAACATAAAGAAATACATAATAGATTTTAAAAATTAAAATGCAATTTATTCCAAAATGTTCAATACACTTTTGATAAATGGCATGTAGATGTTTCATTTTGAGTTTATGTTTTATTTTGAAATCAGAATTTTGTTTATATCCGGGTTTAATGTTTCTCAACATGCTGCTTGACACAGCCCCTTTAAGAACATGGCGGCAGTCCACAGATTGTGGGGTTAAACCACAGACAGGGAAGAGAGTGCTGGAAGTAGTGGGAGCATGAGTGGGACAGCTTGACTGCACACACCTCCTGAGAAACAAGCATGGAGGGTGTGTGGGGGTGGGTTCCTTCTTGTAAAAAGAGACACAGAGAGGTGAAGGGGTGTAGATAATCAATGGGACCTTTCTGGGAAAATAGTAAAATCATGACAGACTGCCATTAATGTTGATATGCTACCTCATCCAAAGACACAAATAAATCTTTAAGTGTCTGTAAAGTCTCAATTACGCCTTTTCTAACAAATAAGAGCATGACACTTTATTGAAGGGAAAACTCTTTCTGCCTGCCATTTCTGGAAAGGTCAAAGGTCAGGGTCAGCTGCAGAACAGCACTGCTGGAGTTGCATTTTTAATGTCTTTCAACTTGAGTCCTCTCGGATTCACAGTACTATAGTGCTCAAATCTGAACTGTTTATATTTGCAGTCATGCATGGTGACAGTTGGTCCATTAGAAGCGATCAGTGACTTAGAGGATAAGACAAGGGGACAAGGTTGTTCATCCTTCTGTAATGACTTAATCAATACATTAGCCAATCAGTAACCAGGACGTGCATGTGCTGTCATGGAGAGTGAAGAAGTGCTGAAACGGTACAATAATGGCCTTTGTTAAGCAAACCCGAGAGACTTTTGGGTGTGAAATACTGGTTTTACTGTATATGTAGTAAGTACTACATGTATTACATACAGTATAGAGCAAGTATTCCATGTATTACATACAGAATAGAGCAAGTATTCCATGTATTACATACAGTATATAGTAAGTATTATCATTAAGAGTTGGAAAAAGATGTGACAGTTTCATAATATTAGTTCAATATGGTTGTTGGGTTATTTATAGCCTGCATCTAATACATATGTAATATAATATCCTGTCCTTGGTGAAGCGCTCTGCCTCTGTGTGTGTGTGTGTGTGTGTGTATGTGTGTGTGTGTGTGCGTGTGTGTGTGTGTCCTGTTTCTGTCAGAGGTCGAGATGCGTATCGGCAGCAGGTCTGTCCTCTCTCTGGTGGACTGAGTGAAATCCATTGTGGCATCAGGAGTGGCTTTTTCTCTGAGATCTACAGGATTAACTACCTAATCTCCTCACTATAAAGGGAGAGTGGAGAGGGGGTAGTGAGTCTGACACACTCTCTCTCACACACACATATACACACACACAAAAGCATAAGCATGCCTGCACAAACACAAGCGAGGTGTGAATGTGTTTTTGTTGTTTTCAAAATTAAGGTCAGCATCCGATTTTCAGCCGGTGAACCAAGTACGGCAGCAACTAATGACTATTGTCATTATTAAATCATCTCTTGATTATTTTCTAATTGAATTGTTTGATATATGAAATGAAAAATGTTCTCAAGTTGACGACTTCAAATTGCTTGTTTTGTCTTACGGACAGTCTTAAAACCAAAGGTAGTCAAATATGAGGATATAAAACAGAAATTAAGAGCAAATTGTCCCTTTTGAGAAGCTTGATATGACATAAATGATTAATTGGTTATCAAAATTGTTGTTGATTCATTTTATGTTGATCGACTTATCATTTCAGTACAAAAGCCAAGGCACACACATCATTTTGTTCTTATACTAGATGTGTACACATGTTTTTGGGTAGAGAGGGGAGATAAATGCTGGTGTATCATTATCTGACTCGCTGGCTCATATCTTCCAACCAAAACCACAATGTATCTAGATCACATAAATACAATTGTGTGTATGTGTACAGAGTGTGTGTGTGTGTGTGCCTGTATTTGTTGGACAGTGCAGGTCTGTGTAATATGAACCACCAGGTCACCTTTACAGTCCCTCAGTTCCTCTCTTTAAGGTCTGCTGATCAAATATAAGTGTTACTTTTTGTGTTAAGACAATATAACTCTGTAATCCTCTAAGCCTCTTGACTCTCATTTAGAATTTCATCTGACCACCTGCTGTCTCGCTCAGACCACACACGGACATATAGTACACGTGTAACACATAGGTAGAGGGGAAAAGGAGTTTTGGGGTTTGAAAGGTTTGAAAGGTTTGAAAGGTTTGAAAGGTCAAAGGGCATGATTAACCAGTATATTGTATCCGCTTGAAAGCAGTCAGAGTAGAAGATACACTTTGATCTATTTCTGTTTCTAGTGTCACTACAAAACAGTTGCTGCTTTTTGGCTTTGAAGGGCAGCGTGCACGACACACTTGGCGGTTACCAACACTCCATATTTAAACGCTGACGCTCAGCATAGCAGTACTCGGACATCCCACTGCTTTGCTTCCACTGCCTCCCCATGCTTCCCACAGATTATTAACATGCACCGTGTGCCATCGGCTATTCTGAGATCCTGCAACAGGCGCAAAGGTTGGTGTTGGAAGCCACCGACGCAACACAACACCCAGCGTGACGCTTTACATCCCCTGAATGATAAGACCATTCAGTTCGGCCTTCCCAGAGGAGGTGTGAGATATTATTTCCTCACCGTAACCACGGTACTGTTTCATGTCCCCCTTCCTGTTCGTCTACTCCATGGATGTGTAAGGCAGGCTTCACGTTGCCTTAACTATAAACTTACTTGTTACTTAATTAAACTACTGTAGGGCTGTGGGTAAAGAAAGAGCACGGGAGAGCTTTGTCTGTGCAACAGGATCTACTTTAATGTCTCAACTCAAGCGTAGCACAATTGAACACCCATAATCAAAAAGGGGGCACATCACTTCTTACTTCATATCACTCCGCCAATCTTAATCATCACTCACCTTACAAGCAAGTAAGGTGCGCCATATTATATAGTTCCAGATCTAACTTAAGGTGCAGAATGCAATATGTATACTGTATAAAATAAATCTTTACAAAAATAAATCTAATCTTACAGATGTATTAAGAGAACTGGATACAGCGTTGGAGGCGGGCCTCCATTCATTCCTATGAAAGTTGCTCAGAGGCGCATGATGCCAACATTGCTCGACTTCCGGCTGGAAAAGTACCCGGATCTTCCGACGATCTTCCGCATCCATTGGGCCCATAGAGCAGGCGCAGTAGCGTCCGCTCGGTCACATGGTCACAAAGTCAAGCTGTCATCACGGCTTGGGTCTCATTCACATGAACAGAGGAAGGGAAATACCTCTGGATTCGGCTATTAGTGCGTTTTACTACTTTTAGGACTTAATGATTTAAATAAGGGCTATTAGAGTGTTCATACTGGGGAGTTGATTTACCTGATTTACCTTACCGCTGAGTTACAGACATCTCTTTCCCAATATAAGTCTATGGGAAAAAGTCTTTTTGGGCCCAATGGCATCATGTGATGGATATGGAAGTTGTAGTACCACCGTTTGGCCACTAAGAAAATTGGGATCAACACCCGGCGCTCTTCCTGGGGGCTTGGTTGTAACCCAAAGTAAATAAGCCACCATTACTGTGGTGACACCTCACTTGCATTAGCATTTGTTGTCTTTTACCATTACACTGATATGAATTAGGTCCGAATAAGCTGACTCGCATTACTTTCTCTCAAAGCTATCATGAATAATGACTGAATAATATCCTTCTTCATGTTGCTAATCTACTTTCATCAGCTGGAGGGGTCCATACTTTCACTGAACTGTAAATGAGCTGCCAGATTTGTCCTGCGTTTGAAATATTCTCTCCCTTCATTTGTCATGAACAGCTCTCATGAACCCATTCATTTTCTGTGACTGACAGCTCTGGTACAATGTCACCAATCCTCAGAGAGCTGCCTTTATTACTCCGGATCATGTCCCTCTCTAAAGCAACAGTCTAAACCTGAGTTGGATTTGGCTCAGACTTACCAAGAGACAGCCTAAGCCTGGGCTTATCTACAACACACTGTTGTTGTGGGGATCAGGAGGAGGTGGGTGCTCGTCTAATCTGCCCACCTGTCTAACACACTCAGTGGTAAATATACACGGGGATTTGTCCTGAGATACCTCCGATAGGCCGTTTGCTGGAGGCTAAATCTGATATATAAATTGTATCAGTGATTTCAAGTTACTGCGTTTGTGTTTTGAGTCGGTGTCGAGTGCAGTCGGCGGTTTGTGGGACGATATACACGGAGAGAAACAGCACTCACACGCACTTGTCGTAGTTAAAAGCCTCCTCCTCTCCGCTGTGAAAACAATTTGTCATCATCTCACGTTTTTGCCATCTGTCTGCTGCCACAGAAGGGGAATAAAGTACATGCTCAGTGCTTGTAGTTTGTTATCTCTCTATCTGTGCACCTGCCTTTGAGAGGGTAGGTAGCTCTCTTCCTGTTTACCTGTGAGTGGGAGTTATTTACCATTAAATGTGTCACTCTGTTTGTGTTTGTACAATATGTCTCAGGGATGTTCTGTTCAGCCTACAACTGCCTGTTCAACCTGTAAAGTCTTTGTATATGTACAGGTATGTCAGGGTTTGTCTGATTAGTAATGTCATGGTATGCAGCAGTTTAACAGGTGCGTGTGTGCGTGTGTGTGTGTGTGTGTATGGGCCCAAAAATACTTTTTACCATAGACTTACATTGGGAAAGAGACGTTCGTTAATCAGCGGATAATTTCTTTTTTAAATGTAAATCAACTTCCCAGTATGAACACTAGAATAGCCCTTATTTAAATCATTAGGTCCTAAAAGTTGTAAAATACACTAATAACTGAATTCAGTTCAATGAGCAATACAGCCTCACAGAGCCACTGGCATGACTGTAGATTCTTAGACTTGTTTTTCTTTAGAGACAACAGTGTTTCTCTTAAATTGGTACGTAATGCACGTGTATTTTAGTTCTGTTTTAGGGAGAGTTTTAGGAGGTGCCTCTTATATAAAAAGGTCCAGACAGTCTTCCTTTCTTTCTTTATCTGCAGGGACAAACAGAATGATTTTCAAAGGAGGCTTATGACATTAGAAAGGCACTAAACCTGTAATATCGCAAAAGAAAAATCCAGTTACAAGTCACTGTGACACCGTCAAGCCTGTATGTATTTGCAGTGACTATTATCACCCTACCTGCCTACTTGACGTAATCATAGTGTCTATTATTGTGAATAATGTCTCAACCCTTTTCACAGCAGTAGTTACAGTCAGGCATTATTGGCACACGTACACACATTTTTTGAACAAACCGCAGGCAGCACCAACCTCAGCCTTCACTTCCTTCTACACCTCCCCCTCTTTTGTTCTTCCTCTTTCCATTCCTCCCTCTCTCGTGGTGACGAGGCAGGTATAAAGTAGAGGGTGAGGCGGCGTTATCAGCAGTGCACAACTGGCATTATGGGTTCTATGTGGATGTCGGGCAGTTATTATGGCACAAAATAGCTGTGATTAGATGAGCAGCGGTCCTCCCTATAGAGCTCAAAACAAAAACAAGACGACTGTGAGGCAGCATCAACCGTGTCTGTTTCTCTTATCCTTTGGTCACGTAACTGTGTGATACAACAGAAAAATAGATTCTCACAAGCAAAAACACAGGCAGGGAAAGAGAGAGGGCTAAACAAATCCAAGCCTGACTCACAAACAGTGACAAGAACATAATCTGATGGGTAATACAAGGAAGGGAAGTTCAGTATGTCAACAAACTCCAAAGATCACAGGGGGTGCGCCAGGGTTTATCTGCTCTGAGGTCGTCCAAATGTTTAACTAAAATATTAATAACGCACTTACTGGATAATTTATACAAAAGTCTGTATATAAAACTATCTAAAAAGATATATTTTTTGACACTTAGTAGCAAAACCTAATGAAATATTCTGCCTCAATCCATATTCGTTGGCGTTTAGCCTTTCAAAAACAACATTTTCACTGCAATCAAAAACCTATTTGCACTCCCGTTTGTCTCACACAAATGGAGGCCTGCACCTGTATTAACAGGGCGGGCTAGCAGCAATCTAACAACACCATAAATTACGTTTATTTGACCACAATAAAAGAAACTCTATTTCGGCTCTAACACTATTACACTATATAAAAAAAGACCATATTATGTATCTGCATTTACTTGGCGAATCTATCAAGAAGTCATGGCTTTATTTATGTTGAGTTGAGTTGAGTTATATTCATTAAAGGAAGTTGATTTAATAAAAAAAAAAAATAAATAACTAATTTAATACACTGAATCACTTTATTCAAATTGAAGATTTTGTTTGAGGATTTGTATTTTGTTTTGGGTGGTGATGTCAGGGATGCACATATTTCTTTTATTTTTAATTTTTCTTTGCCTATGCTGAAAACACAATAACACAGCAGTATCATAAAACTATATTTGAATACTTATAGACACAAACATTAATGAAAAATCCCCTTCAATAAGTTAATAAGTCTATGAGGTGTGTGTTTGTGTGTCGGCTTCTCCCTTCCTGCTTTGGTTTCCATCAGCTGAAATTCCCTGGCTTAAAGTCAAGAGCGGATGTGTGTGTGCACTATCACACGCACACACGCACACAAAGTTGATGAGGCATCGATGGCCTAAAATGATCTGAGTGATTCAGGGTTTTGCCAGAAGTACTCGTTTTTTTTAAGTTGACCTAATGAAAGAGATCCTGAATTAAATGATTGCTTCCTCATGACAAGAAAAACAAAGTGCAGGAAATGTTACGAACAGTCAAGCAGCTGTAAATCAGTCAAAGCTAGGGTTGGTGAGCTTCTTCAAAAACATTTTTTGTTGTAATTTTCATTACATCCCGACAGCAATCAATAAATCAAACGCTCTGACAAAAAAAGAGAAAAAAATCTGGTATCTGTGGCTGCCACTGGACTGTAATAAGTCTGTTGGATAAGCTACCGGTCCACCTGCACGCACTCTGACGTGCACTCATTGCATGTCACTGGTTCTTCCAAAAGCTGTACTAGTACTAACAATAGCCATGTTCATTGTTTACGTTCATTATGAATTGTTTACGTTCATAATGATCATTTTGGGGGAGTGGCTTTGAAGGGGTGCCTGAATGGACGGGCTGTCAGTGTTGCTGACTTTCTTGCTAGATTACACGATTTTTGGAGCTAGTGCTACTAGCTACTTTCATTGAAAAAAGAGTTGGCAATACTGGGCTGGGTTTTTTGGTTGGATAGTCTTTTTAAAATCTAGCGTACCTTGCTAGTTTCTCAGGATTACCAAACCTAGCTTTAAAGGAACAACCTGGAATATTACTCAACAAGGTGCACACATTATTTGACATTATCAGTGGGCAACCTCCGGATCTGAAAAGTGAAGCCAATGCTGAAGTGCCTTAAACTTGCATTCTTTCGAATAGCCAGCAGGGGGCGACTCCTCTGGTTGCAAAAATAAGTCTGATTGTATAGAAGTCTTTGAGAAAATGAGCCTACTTCTCACTTGATTTATTACCTCAGTAAACATTGTAAACATGAGTTTATGGTCTCAATCGCTAGTTTCAAGTCTTCTTCAAAACAGCATGATGTTCATTTAGTAAATTATGGTCCCATTTAGAGTCAAATAGACCATAAAGCACGGTATGTTTTAGGGCGTGGCTACCTTGTGATTGACGGGTCGCTACCACGCCGTTGTCCGGTCTGGGAGTTGTCCGTGTTTTGATCTTACAACTTTAACTCTTTCACAGAGAGATTCAAAAGTTTTATTTTTCATGTACTCATACAGGATGTGCAGTGAAATGCAAAGTGGTAGTGCTCACAAGATTGTGCAAAACAACAACAACTACACCAGTATATTTAAAATGTTGTAAAGGAACAATGGCATTATTTTACAGTAAAAGGGGCCTATATACAATGTGGAATATAAATATAGGTGTGAATAGAATAACAGTGTGTTATTCATTTCATGAAAGTTAATTATATCCTTTTTGGTCGCCTAAAAATGTCTTATTCAGCGTTCGGTTGTACTTAGCTCCACCGTCTCGTGTCACTTCAGGTTGCAAAAAACCAAGACGGCGACGGCCAAAATGCTGAACTCGAGGCTTCAAAACGGCAGTAAACAAACCAATGGGTGACGTCACGGTGACTACGTCCACTTCTCATATACAGTCTATGGACATAATGCGTTCACATCAATGCCTCTCTTCAGTAGATTATATTATTTTACAAAGTATATCATGTAAATTATAAGATTCACAATATGTATTGGAATGGCATTGTTGGATTTCATTATCATAGACGTGTTCATGTTATTAAATTCATCACTATAGTGAAACCACGTTGCCAGCGTGTCCTTAATATGGGTTTGCTGTAATAATAATGGCTTTTTACTAATATCCAATCAAGTTGTACATTTTAATCAGTATGATGATTTTAGCTGATAACCACTCCATTAATGAATGTGCCAAAAATCTGCGTCCTAATCCTACATAGAAGATAATGGTTTATAAGAGTCTGATAATAAAAACCCACTGGCACATATTTACTCATAATACCCATTTCAAAGTGCACGCTTTGATTTTGTGAGAGTGCCCAAATCCCCAATATTCCTCCCAGCTCACTTTGGAGGGTTTAAGACTAAACTGTGAACTGTGTTAAGTTTCAAAACATCATCAGTGAGCTGGGAGGAAAGTTGGGTTTCCCCGGGGCGCTACAATAAAATCAGTTACTGCATCTTTAAAGAGCAACTTAACAGATGCTGCTTGTGCTCACAGATACAACCGGCTTTTCACCGTTCAACCAGAGAGGGCCGATGAAACACTGCTTCTCAGCCTGGTATGAAGTTAGTCGACTGGAAACAGCCCTGTGTTAGGAAAAAAAAAGAAAAGAATGCTGCATTGGTGGGAGCTTGTTGTTTCATGTTGCGGTGAAACAATGAAACATGAGCCAAGTTGGTTTGAGGAGTAGATCCACAAGTAAAACACTGCACAGTGGTTTATATGTGGTTAAATATCTATATGGCATCTAACATGTTGGACCTTTATCTAATCATAATTAACCATTGTGAAGCTTAATTCAAATGAAATCAAAGTGTTCTGACATGCAGCCCGCTACAGTTTCATAATGAAATGCATGATGAATTCTTGCTGTGAGGTGACAGTGCTAACCACTGCACCGCCGTGCCACCGCATGACAATTATGCACACGGAATTATCCATGTTGCCATGTTACATGATCCGTAGGCGAGATTGGCGCAAATATGATTAAAAAAAGTTATTTTTATAAAACGATCTCTGTATCCTGACAGTAGTACATGAAACAGGTAACCTGAAAAAAATCATGTGCCTCTGTGTCCTCCGGTCCTCCGTTCGGTGCTCCTAACGACATCTGCAAGATTTCACAGACTGGAGGAAAACAAGCAGTCAGAGCTGATCTGAGGTCTGCTCTCCAGCTGCTGTCAATCACTCGCGAACTCTGACCAAACGGTCAAACTAGGCAGCGCTGATCACATATGAATTAATATTATGTTATGTTAATGCCTATTTCTCCCCTCAAATGTTTTCAGAATCATCTTGTAGTGCACGGTTTAGCTGTAAAATGAAAAAGTTTGTGACTCGGCCGCCATTGTGAAATCTGGTGAAGGAACGCCAAGTTCTGGTCACATGATCGGAGCACAGCCAATAGGAACGCTCTCTCAATGAAATAACCTGTGATTGGTCAAATTCTCCCGTCACGGGCTAGATTTTTGCCTGGGTGTTGAGAAGGGGAGAGCCCATTGTTATTTTGAAACACCAATATTCCAAAAAATGTTCTACTGGACTGAAAAAAAGCCCATTTGTACAATACTCCGTTTCCCTGAAAACAAACACCCATTGTTCCAAGGCCCCGAAAATACACACTCTCAGAAGTACATGGCTAATTATTATGCAGAATGACAGCGATCAGTTGGAACAAAGGATTTCATTGGTCAAATATATATTTACGCAGTTGGAAATCTGCTGAAGTTGAGTAATGAGCGTATATTGACAGGCTGTTCCTTGTCCGTCCAAAAGTAACGCAAGAGGGGTACCCCAAGCGTCCGTCTCCGGTGCTGAAGGGCACGGACAAAGTGGCAATATTTGATGATTTGGGACTGAGAATGTGTTGGTCTTTTCACTGTAAAACATTTTGACATGTCAAAATAGGATAAGAACAGATGTAAATAATCCATTGAATGATGGCTGAATTCCATTTAGCTGCTTCAGCTTCAGGGTCCTGGTATTGTCCATGCTGGTTCACTGTCACTCTGTCATGATTTACTGGAACACTTGTGTAGAACAGTCATTGTTAATGTTATTTGTATTACCCGTGCTATGAAAAATGCCTACATTACTATATGCACGCTATAGCAGGTAGCGTACAGTGTGTTTATCATGTTTCATTTGTATTATTGCTATTCAACCAATACAGTGACGTAACAACTTGTTGGTACTTTGTACTGTGCTGTAAATGGTTTAACTGCCTGGTCTAAATGTACATTTCTTGTACACTTTCTGTATCGAAGAGTGACACATTAAAAAGGGTTTATCTGTCTATGCAAACAATCCCAGCTGTCTTAGCGAGAAGCGATACGGTTACCTAAAGATTTAAACATTAGCTTTGGTTCCATGATGGCTTGTTTGTTCAGTCTGTTAAAGCCAGGCCAGTCCTCTAAGTGCTGAGCTAGAGAAATGCCTTATTTGCAATTCCCAACTGGGAAATATATATTTTTTATAGAGGCTCTGTGATTGCAGTATAATCAGTGTAAATCAAACCTGTAATGTGTTGATGACCTGATTACCTTGTTCAGCCTTTCCAGTCTCAACATGCTCCACACGCTGAGGCAGCAGCATACCAAAGATAATTCCGCTCATACTTGTTTTTTTGTTTGTGTTTTATTCGCGACCTGTTTCCCTCCTTTCTCCCCAACTCTTTTTTTATATGGAGGACGGAACCTGCCAAAATAAAAAATAAATGAATAAATACATTTGCATAATGAGGCAGAAATGCATACAGAAATATGTAAAGAAATGTATAAAGGCAAGAATACAGAAATAAATAAGTTTGGGGAAATAAATAAGGGGTGAAATGCAAAGGGAAAATCATGCAGAAATAAATAAATGCATAAATGCATTACACACATTTAAAAACAAATATAAGGGTCCACTGTTCACTGTCCTATCAATAAAGGCTTTAATAAAAAATCTTTAATATATATATATATATAAATTAAAAAAACAAATGCAAAAATAAATTAAACATTATTAAAAATAAATTCATGAATAAATACAAAAGGAAAATTAAACTGAAGAGTAAATAAATAAGCAAATGATTACAAGGATAAATAAATAAAGACGCAAATTAAATTAATAGTAAGTAAATTCATTCATTCATTTACTGACAATTAATTAATGGCTACACTTATTTTTAATCTTATTTTTGCTGCATTTAATGACATATTCATTTATTTATCGAGTCTGTTATTTATTTATTCATTTATCTCTTATTTTGGCAGGTTCCGTCCTCCTTCCATCCTATTTTTATCCCTCCACATTTTTCTCTCAGTGTAATCTTCTATGGTTCTTCTCTCCTTATTAAATTAAGACAATACTGAGTAACTCCTTTGACATTTCAGTTTCATCTCGAGCTTGATTTGTTTGTCTGGATAATGAAACGGCAGCACACACACACAAAATACAAACTAATGGAGGGACTCAGTGGAGAATGTAACAGACAAAGGTATTGATTATAGATCAATAAACAGATGTTGAACACTGCTGTTCTTATTTTTTCAATGTTTCCAGTTGTCAGTGCTAATCACAGCGCTCCCATTTTATTCACAGCATTTATCATCCTCATCATAATAAAATGTCACAGTTTAGCTTTGTTGTCACTATTATTCTTGGCATACAACTGAAAACCTACACAAACAACACCCAGTCAGTAAACATTGTTATTTGTTTGACGGATATGAAGCATGAGGCTGTATACTGTACACATTTGATCCTGTAAGCATGCTTGACATGTCTGTCAACACTTTCTTGTACAGATGTTTTATTGTGCATAATGTCGTGTCAAGAATGTAATTATTTTCTCTGCACAGAAATAAACCATGATGTAAACCTGTCAGTCAGGCCTTGTATTTCTCCATGTCTGCTGAAGCTTGCTGACATGAGGTTGAATTGATTCATAGTTAATGGAGTACAAGGATCTATAGAGAGGGCTTAGATCCACGCAGAATAAGAAATTCATAAAGGATCGGTGCAAGAAACTGATGCTTATTATTTTAACTACATACTGAAAATGCAGATTGCAGAATATGTTTTTGTCTCATTGGTTTGGCTGCACTTAATATTCCTACACCATGGAGTACACGACGAGTAAACGACATGATATATAAAGAAATACAGAACCTTTATTCATCATATACCATCACAAGAGAGTCAGTATTGTCACACCAATGACAAAATACTTAAAAAAACTGACCGATTTTTAAATGAATTTGATGATCAAAGCAACCACAATGAATATTAGTCGACCAAGAATTTCTTTAGTGTTAGTTCTAGTTAGGCGACTTCACTAAACAATTTGATTAAAAAATATATGCGGTATGTATCCCAAGTCAGAGCCCCATACTGTATATGTTTATTCATAGAATGAGCTTACCTGTGAAAGCTCATCCTTTGTACCTTGTAGTACCTAAAGTTTATTCTCCATTCAGTGTTTAAGAATCTGCCTGGAGAGATTCTTTGTTTGTTTGTTTTGCTGGATGGATGAAACTTGCTCATTTTCGCAATTAAAGACGTTTTACAAGACTAGACAAGAGTTACAAGCGTCTGCAGCAATGCTAGCGGCTCTGTGAGGCTGTACTACAGACTGCACATAAAGAGCTAAATGCCAATGTCAGTATGCTAACATGCAAGTATAATAATTACCATGTTTACCACCTTGGTTTAGCCTGTTAGCATGCTAACAAATTGCTGATTAGACTGTATAAAAAGTGTACGTAGTCACTGTGACGTCACCCATTGGTTTGTGGACTGTCGTTTTGAAGCCTCGAGTTCAGCATTTTGTCCGTCGCAATCTTGGCTTTTTACAACTAGAAGTGACACGAGAGGGTGGAGCTCAATACAACCAAACTCTGAATAAGACATTTTTAGGTGACTAAAAAGATTAAAACTTTCATGAACTGAAAACACAATGTGAAAGGGTTAAAGTTCTAACACAAAAACACAGACAACACACAGACCGGACAACGCCGTGGTAGCAACCTTATCATTTTTACTCTAAATGGGATCATAATTTACTAAATGAACATCATGCTGTATTGGAGAAGACTCGAAACTAGCAATTGAGACCATAAACTCATGTTTACAATGTTTACTGAGGTAATAAATCAAGTGAGAAGTAGGCTCATTTTCTCATAGACTTCTATACAATCAGACTTCTCTTTGCAACCAGAGGAGTCGCCCCCTGCTGGCTATTAGAAAGAATGCAAGTTTAAGGCACGTCTGCATTGGCTTCACTTCTCAGACCCCTGAGGTAGCCCACTGATTTGCACTAAACAGAAAGTACAAATGAGGTTGATGGGAAGTATTTAGTCATAAATCAATGTATTGGAGAAATTAAAATTTTGACCAGATACTGGCATTATGAACTGTTAAGGGATCAAAGTGATTACAATTCATCCTGGGGGTGACTTGAATGTCCGAATTTTCACAGCAATCCATTTAATAGTTGTCAAGACGTTTCACTCACAACCACAAATGTCAACGTGTCAAGGGCTCTTTGAAGTTGTTAAGATTCATCATCTGGGAGTTATGAAAGTCTTTTCCTGGCATGGTGGGGTCAACGAGTTCGCTTACAGAGAAGGGCCACTGAGTGATCACCTTTATTCTATGAATAGTGACAAATCTGTTATCTGTGTATCAATTCTGTATCAGGGTGGATTTTTCCAGCACATAATTCTCTGTATTTTATCTGACTTTACTTCAACAGAGAGACACTTCATAGTTAGTTGTTCCACGTGGTGTTAGTCACTTCTTTGTCTTTCTGCCTACGCCTGTCTTTTATTTTCTGCACCAATACTTCTTTCTCCTGTGTACCGGCTACAAATCGACAAACAGTTTGTACACATATAAACATACAAGAAACACAAGCACACGCCAATGCTGTCTCATACAAAAGACACACACACACACACATACACACACAGAGAGAGAGAGAGGCGTAGGATGACTCATGAGATGCAACCATGAGTGCAGGATGACAAATCTGATTTCACAAGAACTCAAAATTTGTGTCGCCGCCTACATAATCATTTGCAACACTTTGTCTGCTTGAAAACACAAGAACATGCATGCACACGCTCTACCGCTGTCAGATAAGCATCTTAGAAACCTTCTTTGTTAAACTTTCTGTCACTTTGTGGAGCCAATAAAGTGATTAAATAAGCTGATTTGTTACACCTGTTGTAGGATGTAAAGTGCTGCACCTGTGCAAGGACTGTGAAACAGCTGCTTCTGAGAAGAAAGAAAATACAGTGAATATTTACATAACTTGAGTTTCTATTCCTCTAATGAGTTGGGTGCAGTAATCTCAGAATGGCTGTGACTATGGCGCATATAAACACAGGGAAGCCTTAACCTTTGTAAACAGCGACACCCAGTGGAGGAAGAGCTTTATAACAGTAAACAGCTCATGTGAAATGATGGTGCAGAAGCATCTTTAAAAAGCTGCTTCGTTTCAGATCAGCGTCTGTGATATCCTCATGCACTTCTCTTTCAAATAAAAACAGTTATTTCTCTTTAAAGCCAGTCAGCTCAGATAGAGTGTCGACCCTCGTGCTCCAGGCCTGAAGCAACCAGCCCTCACATGATTGGTGCAGAGGTGGGCTGGTACTGAGAAGATGCACCTGATTGGTCCTTCACTTTGACTCGCAATAACATTCAGAAACAGACAATGATGACTCAAATTCTTCTTCTTCAAATTGGAGATACTGATCACACACACACACACACACACACACACACACACACACACACACACACACACCAGC
>CAKAOH010026117.1:61959-77843 GCA_916701665.1 Sebastiscus tertius | reverse complement strand
AACATCATGCTGTATTGAAGAAGACTTGAAACTAGTGATTGAGACCATAAAGTCATGTTTACAATGTTTACTGAGGTAATAAATCAAGAGAGAAGTAGGCTCATTTTCTCATAGACTTCTATAGAATCGCTCCCTTATGGCCATTAGAAATTAGAGATGTCCGACCCGGAGGTTGCCGCCTGGCAGCACAGATGGAATACATGAAGGAATGAGGACTGTATGTCTTGATTTCTTATCAGTGGAGTTGTGATTTGACTACTGCTGATATTTGCCGGATCCCTCCTGGGGCTTGGTTGGTATTTGGGATTGATATGTCTTCCCACTGTTTATTCTCTCACACCGCACAGCAGCATTTAATTAAAGGTGAACGTAATCTCTCCAGCTCGATTGGCGAGGGGAACTTCGGTGCACCCTCCACCAGATCTCCTGCGCGTGCTGCGATATTAACAGGGGAAATCTCGGGTTTGACTTGTAAGCAACGTGAACAGACGGGGAAGTGTTCTGCAGAATGAAATGCCCTTCCCTGGATGTCACCTTTTTATAAAGTTATTTAAGCTGAAAAGTTTTCTTTCTTTTTTCTTCAAATTTTATATTCAACAGTTCTGCAGAACTTCAGCAGGAAGTCAAGGAACACGGTGTCGGTGAGAGAGGGTCAAGCCGTGGTTCTGCTCTGCGGCCCTCCACCCCGTTACGGAGGTACGGCGCTCTGTGCTACTTCTTCTGCATTGTCTGCTCTAGTCTCACACTCCTGCTTGCCTCAGCAGTCTTTATTGTTCCTCACTCTGCTGCTTATTATCTCCCTGTAACACTGCTGTGTCTCTTTTGTTTTTTTATACCTTCCCACCTTCTCTTTTTGCCGCTCTTCCTTTCCAACTCCGACACACTGTTTTCCACTCACCTCTCCTTATCTGTCAGACGGAGGGGGAACTTTTTTATGATCAGCCACGGCTCTACCTGCCCAGAACCATGCCGTCACATCTATAGTTCATAGCCTCACACTTCTTAACCTTGAGCTCACTTTTCGCGCCCATATGATCTGTGACCACGCTGTCATCTATAAAGTCTCCAGTGCTCCACTTCCTCAACTGTCATATTTTTTTTTTTTTCTCCTCGGATGTGGGCAGGTTATCTGTGGGTAATAAAGTCTGCTGGTGGCTGCTGTGGCCGGGGGAGCGTTTATCCCGTGGCACAGCTGCGAGTCGGCTCATGTGTCTGTGTGCTGCTGATTAGCAGACCCTCAAAGTGGTCCGCACTCCTGCAGCCATTCGGTGCCCACCAGCGCAATTTCACGCCAGCGTACCAGCCTTTCTCTGCTCTCTGTTGCCAGCTGAATCCTACGGCCACGTGGGAATCCACACTTTAGCAATTCGCCCTCCAGCCTTCCCTCCATCCCCCCTTTTAAAAGCCTCCAACTCTTTATTTTGCCTCTTAAACACAGCATTGTCACACATTTGATGGGATTTGCACGACACGATAATGCTAGCTTGAGGTGGTTTTAAAATTGAAAAATGGTGAGTATTTCTTCGTTGCCACATTATGTCAAAGCTTCTTTTTAATGCTTGTTGATGCACCACTTGAGGAGTATGGTGGTGATGCGCCTTGGTAAAAGAGGGATCATTTGAAGCTTCTTTGAGCAATCAATAGGTAAGTGGTCTAAAAGGAGCCTTGCTGAGAGTTAAACTCTGTCAGAGGACATGAGATTATGTGCCTGCAAGTCCTCTGTTGCTGTGAGACTGCAGCTCTTAAACAGACCCAGTCTCTGATAGTTCCTAATCATGAAAGGTCTGTCAGTTTCTGCCCCGACTTTCCCCCATAATGATTTTAATTCACTGTTTTCCCTCAAGGAAGCGAGTGGGACTTTTTAACCGTCTGCCCAGTCAAAAGGGCTGACTGCAGAATGTCATGTGTCTGATACAGGAGGGCTGCACTAATAGTCAAGTTCAGTCTGCCGTCCCTCCAGACATCTCTGCCCCTCTCTCTCTCTCTCTCCCTCTCTCTCTCTCTCTCTCTCTCTCTTGGTGTGTATGTGTTTCACACTGCTGCATTGACATTCTCATCATTCCTTTCCATTCTTTGTTTTGACATGAATCCTCCTCGTTAATCTGTGTGACAAGAGTTCGACTAGAAATCAAATAAAATAGATGTTACCTGCAAAATCTATAATACAGACTACAATAAAGTAATGAGCACACATGTGACCTTGCATGCTAACTAGGGCTGTCAATAGATTCAAATAGTAAATTGCGATTAATCGCAAATTAATCACACATTTATATACAAATATGCTGCTTTATGCAAATGTATGTATACATTTATTATTTGAAATCAATTAAAAACATCCTTCATGAAATGCCAATGGATTCCTCAGGTTTTCTAGATTCATATGATGCCAGTATCTTCACTATACAACCTTAAAAATTGCAAGTGGCGTTAATGCGTTAAAGAAATGAGTGGCGTTAAAACGTTGTTGTGAATCCCGTCTTTGTTTGATTTTACTGTGATACCAGCCTTGGTTCATACATGGTCATATATAAGGCAGCAGTTATTCTATGTTTTTGTTATTGTTTACAAATTATATGAAAAGATCAAAACAGATTCAGTCAAACTGGGTATTCAGACTGAAAACAACCATGCGGTAAAACAAAAAAGTGCAAGGGTCTGATATGGTGGGCGTTTTGTTTTAGGTTCCAGTGAGAGAATAAAATACCATCTTTGAGTAACAGATCCATGAGTTTAAAGGCCAATAAGATTCCAAAACACAGCACAATGGTTTATATAAGACTAATTTTACAACAAATGACAATAATTTTATTCTCCGTTGCGACGATTGTGAGATAAACAGCAGCATTTTATCGTTCACTTTGCAGAGAAATCCACTATGAATGTAGGCTTGCACATATTTGATTGCAGGAGGGCGTCGAGTTCAGTCTACTTCTTTACAGGTCGACCCTGCATTCTTTTGCTGGAGCCCTGTGTGTCAACAACCCTGCTGAGCAACACAGCGGTCCAATTGAAAAGAATGAGGGGGCTGCATTATTTTACTCAGTCTGACTGCCTGAACTCAACCTTAGTCCATCTCTCTATACTTTCTGACTTCCCGGCTCAATCTGTGGCACTCAGTGCCGAGCCACTTCGTTCCTACTGAAGACGTACGTCTTTAAAAATGAGTCACAAATATATACCTTATGTTTTTCAAAGAAAAGTAAGTTGTACATTTATTGTGGACTGTTTTCAGATGTGGACTAATACACATTTTGTGGACTTGTGAGTATCTACTTTAAGCAGGACGATGTTTGTTTCAGTGACTCACCTACACTGCAGTGCCATTGTTAAAGGACCAGTGTGTGGGATTTAGTGGCATCCAGCGGTGAGGTTGCAGACTGCAACTAACTGAATATCCCTTGGTGTGTGACACTGACGCACATGGCGCCCTTTAGCGTCTGTATGAGATGCGCCACGCTTTCAAGTAACTATAAAATAAACCCATTTGCGTTACTATTAAACGCTAAGAGAAAGTGGTTGGGGAAAGTGGCGACGTAGTTTTAAAAGTGAAAAAACACACACAGGGAAGGAGGGTTGGAGGGGAGGTGGACCAGGATCCAGGAGACTGATGTCCATGTCACGTGTGAAACCAACAATGTGTTGTTTGTCTTTGTGTTGACAACGTTGAGTTTCATTTTCACTTTACATACGTAGTAATTTTAAGCCCAACCATTGTGTTTTTTTCCTAAACCTAACTAAGTGGTTTTGTTACCTAAACCTAAGCATCCGAGTTTGACGCGCTGGGCTACCCAGTGCGTTAGAGAGTGACGCCAAGGGGTGTGACAAAGTGTCAGTATGTAACGAATTGGGATGAGAACATGTTGCCCATCCACCACTGTGTCGGTATTGGGTAACAAGAGTAGCTCAGGACTCTCTAACTGCCATTAAGCGGGGCCTTTAAATAGGCAGGCGCTGGCTATGCAGGCACAACTTTGCACACAATCAATTCATAGACAGTTTTGGTCTTCTCATGGGATTTGTTGTCAAAGAGAAAAATATAAAATATCAGCAGCCATATCATTTGAAGTCATCTTATATCCATATTTTTGGCGGAGAAAAAGATCATCATTTATTTGTAATAATATCTCTTCCGATGCCGGTCCTACTGTCATTTTGGAAATGTCACTGGAAGGTGTACCTGCTTTTTATTATCTGTTCTTTTTTTTTTCCAGAGATCAAATATTCATGGGTTTTCAACGGACAGCGAAGCTTCCTGCAACAGGACGCCCGTCGTTTCATCTCCCAGAGGACGGGCAACTTGTACGTAGCCAAAGTTGAAGCCTCGGACGCAGGGAACTACACGTGTGTGGTGAGAAACATGATGACCAACACCACAGTGTTCAGCTCTCCAACCCCTGTGGTGGTGCGGAGAGACGGTAAGCATCCTCAGTTTCGCCTCTGCTGCCTCCTGGTTATCTCGCACACTGTCGGAGGGAGGGCGAGCCTGGGAGATAAATCGCTTGTCTTGAGCATGACACTGTTTTTGCTTTTGTTTACGAGCGAGGATTTTGCACCATCCCAAAGCCTCTGAACTATACAGGGTTATGTATTCGAGAAGCCCCTTCTATCTGCATGACGGCACATATTTACATAACCAGAAATGTAGTCTGCCCTGACAGAAATGCAAGCAGACACACACACAGCAAGGAGCTTGCCACACATACTAAACCCCATCAGGACCGTTTATGTGTACCACTTCAGATTTGAGCTGAGGCAGATATGTAATCCAAACTCATCCATCCGCTAAGCCAAACGCTGTTGTATGCGGCGCCAACACGCACGCTCGCTCTCTGCCAGTGTCATCTCGCGCCACGGCTCTTACATCCAATATGAATTACAGGAAACTGCATGTCCATGTTTTGTGTTTTGACTGATGTGATTTGCTTTTATCCTTCATGCAGTAGTGATGGGTGAATACGAGCCAAAGATTGAGGTTCAGTTTCCCGACACCCTCCACGTCTCTAAAGGATCATCAGTGAAGCTGGAATGCTTTGCCTTAGGAAAGTAAGTGTCAGAAACATTAGCACGCTGCAGCTCTACCCCCTCTCATTGCATTGTCAAATTTATGAAGTGGCCAGACATCCTCTACTACGACAAACAGACCGACAAACATGGCCGCAGTCCTTTTGGTCAGTGTGAGCAGGAGCATGTGGCCAGCGTGACCTTTTGTGTGTGACCTCTGCAGCCCTGTGCCTTCCATCTCATGGAGACGAGCTGATGGAAATCCACTCCCTGGCAAGATTAAAATCAACCACTCCAGTGGGGTTCTGGAAATTCCATATTTTCGCCCGGAGGATGCCGGTGTGTACGAGTGTGTAGCGGAAAACAGCAGAGGACGAAATGTTGCCAGAGGGCAACTTATATTCCACAGTAAGAACCTTGTATACTTTTGCTTCCTGTTACATGGAGATCACTGCTCATCTTTTTCTCCTCAAAGGTGCAATATGTAAGATCTGGCCCTGAAGGGAAATAACTCTGGATTCAGCTATTAGAGCATTCTACAACTTTTAGGACTTAATGATTTAAATAAGGGCTGTTCAAGTGTTTGTACTGGGAAGTTGATTTACCTCAAAAAAAATGTTTGCCGAGTTACAAATGTCTTTTCCCCAATGTAAGTCTATGGGAAAAGGTATTTTTGGTCCCAATGGCATCACGTGACAGACACGGAAGTTGTAAATCCACCGTTTGTCCACTACGAAAATTTGCTTCAAAGCCCGGCGCTCTTCCTGGGGGCTTTGTTAACACACATATGGCTAATATAAACTAAAGGCCGCGCTACACATGAAGATGATAAGATAGCAGTGTTGTTTTGATCGACTCTCAGAGTTTCTGCAGGTTGATCGAGTTTTGCGTATCCTCACACTGCTGTTAGTTAGTAGTTGGCTTTTTTTATAACCAATATAATAAAAATAAATTAGATTTTATGGACCCAGTAGTAGAGGGGAAATGCTGCCCCCTATCAGATTGGATCAAGTGACCAGATTTTACACATTGCACCTTTAATGAGTACTATTTAATATCCTGTCGTATTTGTATTTGTTGGAAAATGATCCAAAGTGTTTTATTATTTGTTCTATCTAAAGCAAATCATTTTGTCAGAATGAAAAACCTCATAATGCCAGGATAATCTGGAGTTCATTTGTGCTCATTGTCTGTGCTTTTTTGTGATTGTGATGTTATCTTATCTCTCCCGGCACACTGACCATTTCTTTTAACTCGTGGCTTGAGGTAGAAAATGAGATTGCTCGTATGTCAGTATAGGTCTACCACCTCCATAGAATCAAAAGGAACCGGCTGTCAGATTGCGAGCTTTGAAATGAGTCTCCCTCTACATCAGTCAGTGAATGTTCACAACTGTCTTCTATAGGCAGAGAGATGAGTGAGACTCTCCACTGTTCCCGTCTGCTGAACGTGTTGATAAGGAACCGGGAGAGATGGATATCAGATCAGTCTGTAACTTTTTTGGTTTTACGTAGAACTTGTATAACCGCTGTTTTGATTCCGAGGCATGTAGTTTGACGTCAGTAGTGCCGAACATGAAGACGTAAGGTTGTTGACACAAAGCGGTAGGGAACGCACACCAGGGCAAGTTTATTTGTGTAGCACATTTCATGCACAAATGCAGTTCAAGGTGCTTTACATAATCCATTCAAAAGGAGATAAGCCATACAAAACCTCAAACTAACAAATTCAAAAGATACAAATCATTTAAAGGAAATTAAAATATATAAAGAATTTAAATAAATTAAAGTGCAAGGTTGAAAATAATTAGGGCCGATGGTTTTAGTCAAAGGCAATGGAGAACATAAAAGAGCCTGGATTTAAAGGAAGTATTTAAAGTCGGGCCAAATTTGATATCTTCTGGAAGTTTGTTCCAGTTCTGTGGTGCAAAGTAACTAAAATACTGCTTCTCCGTGTTGAATCTGGAAGCCGAGAGGGACAGTCAGAGATGTATTGAGGTCCTAAACGACTGAGAGATTTATAGACAGGCTACAGTGATTAAAACTCTATTTTATGACTCACTGGAAGTTGGTGTGACGTGGTCAGTTTTCTTTCTGAATGAGCAGAAGTTGTCTGAGAATAATTTTTTTGTGAGATCTGAGCCGAGATCATTAATAGTCCAACCTGCTGGAGATAAAAGCCTGATCCTCTGACTCTTACTACAGTATGATAGTATGCAGACTTGATTATTGATTTGATGTTGCTGTCAAAGTTTCTCTCTGAGTCCATGATTATACCAAAATGGATTTTTGTGTATATTTATTTGGATCCACATTAGCTGTTACCATGGCAACGGCTACTCTTCCTGGGATCAATAAAAAATTAATTACAACAACAAATCCATTTGATTATGTTGATCAAAATTGAAAGTAATAAGCAATAGTAATATTACACACATGTGCATATACATGTACTTACAGTTGTGGAAATAAAATAAAACAAGGTACAGTACTAGTTTGTAATATCCTACTATTCTTCCTATAAACTATAAAACCCTGTATCAGTCAGACTATCTTTAAATCTAAATCTATCACCAATTAGTAGTCTCCTCAACTGTTTTTAAAGGTATTTACTGATAAATGATAAAAATAATTATGGAACTGTAGCAGTTTTGATAAAGCTTCTTCTAGCTTGACTGAACACTAGGCAGATAATGTAGTTTTTCCTGCTTTGGTATAATTTGTGCAAAAACTGAGTAGATTTTTATGATGTCAGAAGTGATGGTGGAGAGAGCGCTGCTTTTAAAGGAGATAGGAGAGGCCAGTGTGATCGGCCCTTGATTGTTACCAGCATTTAACACTGATAATGTATGACAATTAATTCTTTATAAGCCCAACCTGTTGCCGTACAGATATCTGCATATGAATGCAGAATCTGTAGGCAACGGGACAAGATTTTGGTATCGGAAGCGTTCTGGTTTCCGTTTGTAGTCCGAGTAGTATCGACCAATCACGTTTGAGCAGCCTTTGGTTGCATAGAGGTAAACAGTCCGTGTGGAAAAGAGGCGGAACGCATTGGCCGAAATGCAATCTTGGAACCCACCAGCTATCTTCTGACGACGATTTAGCTTTTAATTAACTATTACTATATAATAATAATTACTCTATAAACAGATATCTCCATATGAATGCAGATATACGGTCGTAGACGTCATCTGTTGACTCTATTCTCGCGTCTCAAGTTGCTAATTGGACTGTAAACAGTGACTGGTGCAGGGAAGAGGAAGTCTTGGCCCAGATATACACTATATGGATATCCACTGCTACACCCGAGCCCCAGCAATACTGTCCGTTGTCCCCAGAGGCTAAAACGTTGTCAGACCGATAGCCGATGGGTTGTTTACAAATGTAGAGCCCACAGTGTTGGTACTCTTTATATCAAGTTTATGCATTCAAGGTCAGATCATGCAAAGAGCAGAGGGAGTTACTTGTTACTAGTTGTTGTTACTATGGGAAATTCAGCATTTCTGAAGGGTAATAAATTGAAGGAAATAGCGCGGTTTTATTGAAAAATGAGGTTGTGTTGGGAAAGAGAAACTCCGGGAAGCAGACAAAAACTGAGCAAACCCCCAAAAAAAACATGTTGAAAGCTGCAATGAATTAGTAGGCAAAAAAGTGTATTAATTAATGAAAGCTACAAAACTAAAATAGATCCTTAGAAAGAAAACAGGGCAGCTGAAAAAAAAAATGAATAATGCCTAAATGAACAATATCTTAACTTTATTTCAGAGCATCCAATAAGGAAGAAAAAGGATTTATGGTTTTGTACTCATTAAACTTGAACTTGACGATCAATGAAGTGTGAAATCCCTGCAGGCTGCAACTGTTTCTTCATTGTTAAGACATTTACCTCGGTGTTGTAGTGAGACATCAGACATCATCTCCTCCCTCTTCCTCTCTGCCAGCTCTTCTCTCTCTCAGCTTTCTCACCTCTGATTGCAGGTATTGTGTAAACTGTATTTTCTGAGTTATATTTTCTTTTGTCTTTTGGTTCATTGACCTCTGTTACTTTCATAATGCAGGGAAGAAATCTCAATTTTGAAATTGAAATGTTCTATATACATGATTCAGAGCATTAATATAGTATCAAACAGTTATTTGCTATGTGAAGATACAGAGGAGTTATGTCTACCTGAGCAGAGAATGAAGTCGCTCTCC
Source organism: Sebastiscus tertius (assembly GCA_916701665.1). Lineage (NCBI taxonomy): Eukaryota > Metazoa > Chordata > Actinopteri > Perciformes > Sebastidae > Sebastiscus > Sebastiscus tertius. The sequence goes on along the minus strand of CAKAOH010026117.1, from coordinate 68,643 downwards.
CTCTGTGTGTGTTGTACTCAGAGCTTCTCTGTGCTTTGTTGACATAGCCGGGCCGACCGTGCGTGCCTTTTATTGCATGGGAGTGCTTATGAGTGTGCACCACTGGCTAGCTAATCGCGTCATGGAAGCGTTGCCTCAGGTTTACACCGTTATCTCTTTCAGTACTGTTGCCATTGTTTGCACTGTTAGCGCCAAAGAGGATAAAAGCAAAGCGACAACAGCCGCTGCCGCCATTTTGGACTGAAAACACTAATTAGATTTATATTTTATTGTTCAACACAGACCATTAACGGTAGAATACGGCAATAGAATAGAAATAATTTTGTTTGACTTTTGTACGGCACTTTTTAGACGGACTTTTTACTGGCGCTCCGTAGTCGCTTTCAGTCCAAAATGGTGAAAGTGTAGCTCTGCTGTTGACGGCTGATGTTGCAATGGAACAAACAATTGACTTTCACTTCTTGGCATTATACGTTCTTTGTTAGCACCGCTAGCTGTTAGCCATCTCTAAGTTGAGAGCCTTGTGGAGGCAATAGATATGTTCTGAATTCCTTATTGAGCACCCTTAATGAGTAATAGATTTTTCTTTCTCCAGTGGAGTTGAACTGTCATATAAATAAATGGAACTTCGTAATCTTGTTACTTCACTTTATAATAGTATTTGAAGCATGATACATTTTCATTTCTGCTCTGAACTTGGTGATCTCCAATCCATGAACTGCACCTGCTGCACAATGCGCCTGCAGGTCAGAGCCAGGCACTGACTGCGTAATGAGCTGCTGCCACAGTAAATCAGGAGCTAATTACACGCAGAGTGCGAACGTAAATTGAATGAAACACGTAGTGCAAATTTGCCATGGCCTTTCATGTATGTAAATCTGACCCAGAACCACTCCATCAGTCAAAATGAGACAGACATTTACTTCACATTAAGAGCAAACACTCAGTTTAAAGGTGCTCTACGCTGTTCACGCAGCCTTTGTGGGAAACAAGAAGTGGTAAAGGAATATATCATTGATAATTAAACTCATCTGTTCCCACTCATCACAAGACAATCGGATATTGGTCAAATTAAATATATCTGCAATATGATTTTGTCATTTTCTGTGGATAATATTCAAATTCATTGCTATTTTTCCACAGATGTTGAAAATCTGCACTGGGTCCAGACACTGAAAGATGCTCATATGGCAATTGATGCTAATCTGCAGTGGGAATGTAAAGCCATCGGTAAGCCTCGGCCTACATACAAATGGTTGAAGAACGGTCAGCCGCTGACAGCAGAGGTAAGACACCACAAGTTACACTGAGATTTGAAATTTAAAAGAAAAATGTTAGAACCTCATTGTGATTTTACACACAAAAAAATGTATTATTCTCTCAAACAATACTGCAAAGGTCTCCTTTAGAAGCAATTTCGTAACAAATCTTAACAAATGCCAACGCGTTCACATCCCAACTCGTCACATACTGACACTTGACACATGTCTGACCCTCCGTGTCACTTTCCAATCGCCGTTAACACGTGCTGAATGCTGTGAATTAGACAAAAACACTTGTTTAGGGTTATGCAACCAAACCACTTAAGTTACAACATGGTCGGGCTTTAAATTATTACGTTTGTCCCGTGAAAATGTGACTTGGCGTTGTGTACACGGGTCACGAACAAACAGCTGGTTGTAAAGTGAAACGTAACGCACGGGACAAAAATAGCAATCTCGATAAAAGCCTTGTTTGTTGGACCCGTTCACCTCCCCTCCCGCTTGTGCGTCTCTTTTGCTCTTTATGAGACGTCACTACATGCACTTTCCCTGAGCGTTTACTGTTGCCACGGATGGGTTTACATTGTATTTAATGGAAAGACCCGTGCGTCTCGTACCACCGCAAAAGGGTGCCTTGTGTGTCGGTAATGGAACGCCAACAGCCGTGACAAAGCTTCAGTATTTGACGCCCTGGGAATGAGAACGAGCTGCTAATGCTGAACTGAAAACTTTGAGTGCAAAGGATGATCCAAAAGTTTGAATTCATCTTGAAATAAACCAGTGAAGGATGTTGTCAAACATGAAGCATCTGGCCTGATTTGCAGGGGAGGATCCATGTGGACGCTGGTAGACTGACCATATCCAGGATTAGCCTGTTGGACTCTGGGATGTATCAGTGTGTGGCAGAGAGCGAACACGGAGCCGTCTACGCCAGCGCTGAGCTCAAGGTTGTAGGTAAGCAGTTTGTTTGCCCTGTATTATTTACAATGAATTGAACCAGAGGCAAGGTAGAGGCATACTGTTTGTACACTGTGTCGGTGGAATGAAAATGCTTCCTATCTGGATGTTAATAAATAAATAATAAGAGGCTGAAGCAGCTCCTCACCGAGCCATGGCCTCGCTCTTTCATTTCCATAATTATTTCATACAATAAGCCAGTCTGGTGGTGAAATATAATTTCCGTAATTGCCGCTGATGCACTTGACATTTTTGCTGATGCGTGGCTGTTTGCCCCGCCACAAAGCGAGACGAAATGGCCTTAACACGGGTCTGTTCCTCAGCCTCCCCACCGGACTTCACCCGGCGGCCCGTGAAGAAGTCCACCGTGATCCAGAGGGGGGGCGAGGTGGTCCTGGAGTGCCGTCCCCACGCTTCCCCGAGGGCCACGATCTCCTGGTGGAAAGGGGGCGAACTCCTGAAGGACAGCAAGAGGTAGGGTGTTGTATGCACCGCTGCTCATGCCACTGATGGCATCTGTTAAAGGGCTTGCTCATGTGGTCATTTTCATTTCTAGGACTCATTGTTATTAATGCCTCTGCTCAAGGGGACTCAGGGGGAAGTCAGTGTAGCATAACACAGCCTTGTTTTGTCCAAGAAAGTGTTTTTTTTTTTCTTTCAGAAAGACACCTTCTTCTCCACATAGAAAGTGATATTGGTTTTCTGTTGACATATTGTAGTTTTGTCTGAAGCCTTTTCACTGGATGTAAGAATGAGGCCATGACCCTCCACTCTATCAGTTTTTTAAAGGCGCAAGATAAAGAGTGCAATATGATTTAGCTGTTTGAAACTTCAAAGTGTCCCACAGCTTCACAGCTCTTCAAGTGCTGGATGTAGAAGCGAGATCCTGTAGGGACGCTCTCTGTGTGAAAAACCACAGAGAAAAACGATCTTACTTCATCCTTGAGCGAAACTCCACCCCGGGCTACATGACAGGCCACACCGTGTCATGATTTAAGGTCTGAGGCAACACCTACGAGCTAAAAGAAACAGTTTGCTGTTGCACTAGCAGAGACTAATACACACAATAACAACCAACAGAGTTCAAGCGCAGTATGAGAGCTGCTGTCATTAAATGTTCGGTGGAAGGAGATGGGGGAGGTAAATGTTTGTGGAGGTTCAGAAAAACAGGGGCTGAGTTGGGTAACTGCTACAAAGGTCTGAAAAGTAAAGAGACTCAAACAGCGTCCAGAAAACTGTTCCGAAGTTGTCAACAATCAGTGAAAATCACTTTCCAGCGTGAGTCCACTTGCGGCACCGTAGGACTGAAAGCAGATCTGACCCTCTTAGAGATGCTTCAAACGTAAACTCTCACAGGTCCCACTGTTGATATCAGTATTTTAGCTTAATGACATAATATTACAGCATTTAGGTAATTTCGTGAGAGAAGGAAAGAAGGACAGTATCCCGGTGTTTCCCCTTTTAGACCATTGTTCAGTACGCCTGCACATCATCAGGCACACGATTGAAAGCATTTCTCTTATGTAAAACACCATCAGAAAGCCGTGTCAGTCTCAAACCGTATAATTAACTTAATAGCATCAATTTTCTCTGAGAGCCTTGCTACCTTGTTCTGTTCAGGCAGCAACTTTAGTGACTTTACAACAACTTCCCGTAGAGGAAGACTATGAAATAGAGAGGGCGAAGAGAACAATGTAGTCTGATTTCATTCTTGTCTGAAACCTTTTTGACCAATTAGCTGTTTCAAAATGGGTAATTTAAGATGTATGCATTGTTTCCCACAGAGTTAGATTCTATTTGTGGTGGCAGCTGACCCCGGCTGTTTTCTAACTTTAACGTCTCACTAGACTTCTTACATGCTTGCTAATAACTTGTTTGAAGAGTTGGTTTTCCGAGACTGACAGCGTTGCGTTAAGAACATAAATCGGCTAATTTATCAGAGTTAACTTAGCTTTTTTGCTGGGCAATATCACAATATATATATATATATATATATACATATATATATATCGTCAAAACAATATAAAATGTCTATTGTATATATTTTTCTAAATCGTTTCTGTTGCGATATACCGTAGGCTTTTTTTTTATAGAATTTCACGTAAAACTGTTATGTTCATTTTGCACTCAAGTTCTTAAAGTGAGAAAAGACTGAGTACTTTTCATGTATTAAATTCACACAGGAGTATACAAACTCTAATATATATAAATAATATAAAACATGCTATATTGTGATATATATTGTTATCAAGATATGACATAATGTATATCATGATAAAAGATTTTGGCCATATCACCCAGCCCTAACTTGAATGCATCACTTTTGGACAAATTTGTGCAGAGGTGTTCATGATACTAACCGAATCCGGATTAATTCTATTCAGGAATTTGGCCAGCTGTCTTCTTCTCAGTTTAACACAGCATGTGCGATTGTCAGTAGACCCGTCGCGATAGCAGAATGAACAGGTACGGGAGGGGTAGAGCGAGGGGAGACTAGTTACTCGATCGCAGATGGTGTTGTTCTCCAAGACGGATAAAACAAAAATGCTAAATTTGGTCGCCAAATGTACTTTGATGGCTGTTAATAAACTTGGGTGGCCCACCCAAGAAAAGTCTATGTGTGGGAAACACTGCTATAGAGTGATTTTCTTTCTTTAATACTAAGTTTAACAGAAAGTTTTATTTTTATGCCTTTAAATTTTGGTTCTTGTGAACGTGATAGGGAACTTCTTCTATTTTGGCACAAACTTCCACTTGGACTCAAGGATGAACTGATTAGATTTTGGTGGTCAAAGGTCACTGTGACCTCACAAAACACGTTTTGGGCCATAACTCAAGGATTAATATGCTAATTATAACAATTTCATACAAATGTCTAACAGGATAAACTGATGAAGTGATGCCATTTTGGACAGTTAGGATGTAAACTGCAATTTGACTTGGAAGCAAACAACCAACAGTTGTTTTTAGTTGCGTCCTGAGTTTGCTGAGTCGAAACGTTTTTGTCCATTATTGCCTTCCTAAGAAGGTGCATCAAAAAAACATGAATTCTGACATAACATTAAAATAGCCTGCAGTCAAAGGCATCATCTATAGAATGCATATGGAGCATCAGCAGTTAACATGTGTATTAATAGACAGATATGACAAGGCTGTAAATGGTAGCTCACAGCAGAACCACTGACTCTGTGTGAAATGTGCATGTGCAAAGTCATCAGCCTTAATTCTCAAGTGGGCTTCTTCAGACTGCTGAGAACATTAAGTCAAAGAGCAGAGGTTCTTTATCCAAGGGGATAGTTGTCCTCTTTTATAAAAAGTGTGTAACAAACGGAAATAAAACTCAAAAAGATACAGTTTGAAAAGGTGAACAAGTATGAACGCTACGCAGCCAAACAGGGTAAAGCTTATATTATTCCTTATTATACTTATAATACTAAGACTAGTAGCTCTTCACTGCAATACAACAAGGTCCTATTTCTTTATTTCCAATGTCTTCTACACGGATCATCAGCTGGTGAGGATGCATGCAGCCTTAGTCTTTTAGCATGATGTGTAAGTAGCCATCAAGTGCATATTTAAGAACCTTATAGAGAGTATACGTTTTGAAATGAGCCAGCTGAAAACATTAGAAAGTCAACCAGCTTAATAACAGCGGATGAAATTTGCTAGCGAAACACACTGAAAGCTTGACTTTGCTTCGGTGGGTCTTAACAAACAGTCTATTCCCCTTTATTGTGGCCCATGTCATTGTTAACTTCAAAGGTCAAAGGTCAACTTTATTATCCCACAAGGGGAAATTTATATGGTCAAACATGTCAAAAAATATGCCTCACTGGCTTCCCACCCGCAAACATTCCCACTTATGTTTGATGGAACATAGATCCGTGGTCGTGGGCACATATTTCTTTTATAATGCAGTATTACCCAAGTGATTTTCATGAACCAGTATTTTTTTTACCATTGAGAATTCCACATATGTTATAATTTAACAAAAAAAAAATCTCCTCAATACTTGCTGCATAGAATAGTTTTACTTTAAAAAGTTATATTACTGTATATTACTTTACCATGTACTGTCCCCACATTAGATACACTGATATCAAATTAAAACTGTCCAAAGTCCCAAGCTTCTGACATTATAGCTGCTCTGATTAAAAAGCCCCGTCTCTTAAAAATTACCATCCCATACAACAAAACTGCTTACGTTTCAGGGGAAACATATTTTATCGCGAATTACATTTACAGTACGTTTGTAATGATAGTCTGCGATTGTCCGTGAAAGTCCGCGTAGGGAGGAGGTCAAAGAGGTGGACCTGTCAGACAAACACGGGACTTTCACCCAGGAGACAGCTGTTTGTGTCCCGTGTGTAACTAAATTCAATATTCATTTTAAGTTATGTCCGTAGCTTAAATAACATAACAAACGCAGTGATTTTAAGGCATATATATATATATATATATATAT
>CAKAOH010026117.1:40910-61929 GCA_916701665.1 Sebastiscus tertius | reverse complement strand
TTTTTTTTTTTTTTTACTAAACTTAACCAAGTAGTTTTGTTGCGTTTTTTTGTTTTGTATCGGTTCAATTTACTCTAACCATTAACCAGTTGTTTAAAACTATGACTGGTGGAAAACTGGACAAACTGAAAATGCAGTTTAGTGGTACGGGAACACAATTTTGTAGGAGACAGGGTTGAACTGTTAACTTTTTCCAAGAGTGCATTACATGTGGAAGATAGGGGAGTCCGGGTCTCATGTGATAACTCTTTTCTCTTGTAGGATGGCCCCCTTACTCCACACAACGGAGTGTTCCTCTTCGGTTTAACCCATAAACCTAAAAGAACATTCTTTACAAACTTCATACAAACTTCCGGCAATATTTTGCTGAACGCGGTGACCTGATAGAACTAGTCTTTTGGCAATCAAACTCCGGACGTGATTTCTTTCAAAATTGAGTTGGGTATTGGAATCTATAGAGGGAAGTTTCTACTGACTGCATAAAATTTGTTTCACTATAGAAAAACTTTCAAATGGAAAAATCAGCTGTATCCAGGGTGCAGGTTATTTCACTGAATCTCTTTCTTTAGTGCAAATACTTTTGATGAGCCTTAGGTAGGAATTCATTAATGCGAGTCTCCTATGTGAATACAAGAAGATAAACCTCAGTAGCTCACCTAAATTTGCAGGCAGGAATCTAGAGCAAAGTGTACAGTAATATTTTTTTAGTTAATACATTTTGATAGATATGAGTGAATGATTAGAAACATGCACAAATCTAAAATGATCATTTCTGACTTTACATGGCTTCGGTTGGATATTAAAATGAGATTTTTACCCAGTTAATTAAACCTCACTCGACTAAAAACGCTCCTGTATTTTGTAAAGGCTGTCCAATCTCTGGAAAACCACTAACCCGGGACTGATTTTCAGTAAAATGTCCTATTTCAGATCACAACAAAAACATCAGTACAGTGGTTTGAGAGTCAAACTTTCCTTATTTATCAAGGACCAAACTGTAGATGCTAAAAGATGCTGATTGCAGAAAAGACAAAGTGTCGCGACGATCTGATCAGGGTGCTGTATTTCTTTAACACGGTGGCACATGCTGAGTCTAATTTTGTCGTTTTAATTTGCATGCTGGTTATGCATGCTAATCAAGTGTCAGATGAAGTGAAATGTGTATGGCTGCTCTCGTGCTGTGTTTTTCCGTTCTCATTTTCTTTTAGGCTCTGGCTTAGATCAATATGTACAGCCATATTTCCATATAGACTGTATGTAACTCACTGGACCTGCTTCAACATGTGACCATGTGGGATTGATTAGTTATCACGTTTTCCACGGCTCGGTCATGAGGAAAGGGGGAGAAAAAATTACCCAGGCATTACCCAGGCAGCGCTCTTGGACAAGAATAGAAATTCACAGCATAACGGGAGTTTGTCTACAAAGCAGATAGTTCTGTTACGTTTCTATTTGTTTTGCAGCTGATTGCCCCTCAGGTCATGTTCTCAGTGCGCCTCCATCACTCAGCGTTTGATATTTTTGTCAATAAATCAGCGCAAAGCACCCTGTGTCAGACATGCTCTCTGGGTCTCGGCTCGGCCCAAGTGAATACATATTTATTCCAATGTGGAGCCAACGTGAAACTGTTTGATTTCTGTGCTGGCTGCTCACAACATTTCTGTTTGATTTACTCGATCCAAAGGTCACAACAGGAGCGCATTATCGGCCTCATTTATGCGTGTGTTTACATGCTTTCCAACTTGTCTGTGTAGAACCAAGGCGCCGAGATAACTGCACCGGGCGAGAATGAGAAGTATTTACACTTACTTTCTAAAATCCTGTTTTTCTCCCCCTTAATTTAATTCTTTCAGATTGATTTCTCTCTTTGAGTCTCTCTGAACAGTGTTTTATTGTCCGCCTGCTGTAGTCCAGATGAGAGTTTGATCTGAGTGGATGAAAATGTTGATACACACTTATCTGAGTCACCTTCAATTATCACCGTGCACTGAAAGCATTGAGCTTAATGAAGTGCTGCGAGCGCTTTCCAGACCTTTTTGCCCATGGTTTCACCACTCAGGCTACATACATATATGCTCTACTGCCCTACTTAATTGGGGACTATTGACACTACTTAGGGCTGACGTTTTTTCCAGTAATATGTTTTGTTTGTAATTAATATTCTCCTTAAAAAATTGATACAATTGCACATCAGTCAAAGACAAGACGGTAAAGGACAAGGCTCTTTCTCTCAGAGAGTAGTAGAAACGATGGTTTTAAGATGGTTTAATGTGGGGGAGAAAGGACGCTTCATAATCGTAACACAAATTAAGCATATGCTACCAAATGTACTCTTATTCGATGCCATTAGAACTACTTGTATTCTAAAACTTTTCAACCTAAATACTTCAGATCTGTTTCATAATGATAAACAGAAACACGTTTCAATTTGAATCATGAGAAGATAAGATGAGATAAACCTTTATTAGTCCCACAGTGGGTGTTATTGAATGTTAGTACCACTTATATACCGTTTAAACAGAGGGTCATTTTATTCAAATTACATTTGGACTCAACTGGACAGCATTTCTAGCCGACATTTCAAGTAATTGATCTTAAACGTTTTCAGAAAAATTAACATGAAATGAACTAACATAGTCCTCATAAATCCAGACATTTAAACCTACCAGTCTAAAGCTGACTTCCAGTCAGTGCTGCAACTTAAAAATAATCATATCAGAGTTTCTATTGGCCCAAAGAAACGCAACGTGGTGGGAGTAATGGACACAATATATGCCTGTTATATATGCCAGCACAATTTTATAATTAATAGTGTATTATTTTGCTGACCCGCTGACAGAGTGCCACGGACCCCACTTTGAGAATCACTGGTTGAGTGCATTAAAGAGGACATATTGTGCTCATTTCCAGGTTCATACTGTTTGCATTTTGGGTTTCTACTAGAACATGTTTACATGCTTTAATGTTCAAAAAACACATTGTTTTTCTCTTACTGTCTGTCTGAATATACCTGTATTCACCCTCTGCCTGAAACGCTCCGTTTTAGGGAGTGTCTCTTTAAAACCCTCCCCCCAAAAAAGCCCAGTCTGCGAGAAAAATATGATGCACCTTTACGAAGGTAGTTCTCAAGCTGTGGGCGGTATATTCTCATGAGCCTGCATGTGACACAGGAAGGGGAGTCAAATCTGAATGGCTTGTTGAATCACATGTTTTCTGATCTCGGCAGCCCACAACAAATTGACTGAGTCGTCTTATTTCACAGTTTGTGGGTTGGTAGGAACTCCAGATACCCAAATGTATGAGCACAAGCACTGAGAAAGAGAGTTTTTCATGATATGTCCCCTTTAACAATACAGAGGTTTAGAGGTTAACATTTAGTTTATATGAATATACATATAGCTCTGGAAATCAAGAGACCACTTCAAAATTCAGTTTCTCTTTTTTAAACAACAAAATAGTTAAAACATTAGTATTGTGTTGTTTAAAAATGAATATGAACTTGTTTTCTTTGCATTGTTTGAGATCTGAAAACACTGCATCTTTTTTGTTATTTTGACCAGTTGTCATTTTCTGCAAATAAATGCTCTAAATGACAATATTTTTATTTGAAATTTGGAAGAAATGTTGTCAGTAGTTTACAGAATAAAACACAAATGTTCATTTTACTCAAACACATACCAATACACAGTAAAACCAGAGAAACTGATAATTTTGAAGTGGTCTCTTAATTTTTTGCAGAGCTGTATATGTCTTTTTATATTTTCACATTTTTATAAAATCTGATTTAATTGGAAACATTTTTGCTGGAGAATCTTACAACAAAGGGAAAAGTAGTTCATGAAAGTAAGTCACAAGCTGTTACAGCCAGAGAACAATGGGGTCAAAATTCCTTTGTGTAATTTGTTGTTTAATCACGTTTTCTTTCAAGCGCTCTCGTCAGACTCCCACTTTATTCCTCCCACGAGACCAGCTTGACATTTTTTCAAGTGAGATGTTTCTACAGTATATGTCTCCATGTTATTACTATTCAGAAATGGGTAACAGCGTGTTGATAGTATCTCCACGTGTTGGAGAGCGATAAGGCTGCAGGTAAAGATCCCATTCAAAATTGCCTCTCTCCTCTCCAGTGCTGCTCTCCTCATCCTATCCTATCGCCCTGCCCCGGCCCTGGTGGCCTGTTGTGTATCCAATTAATATGTGCATTTAAGCTACTGTGCTGTCAATATGATGATGACCCTACAGCAAATCTGTTCTGCTTCAGCTAAGATAATTGTTATCTTCTGAGGCGTGCAAATAGACTTTTGGAATAGATTCTGAAGCCTTCATTCAAAATTAAATGAAAAAGAAAAGCTTGAGAAATGACACCATATCTCCAGCCAGGAAGTAGTTTCTAATTTAATTCTTATCATCACTTTTCATTCAATTAGCAACTAATGAATTGGGAACCAAATGAGAGAAGTCATGATGGGCTGTTTCAGCTTTGTCCCTCTCCTCAGACAGACTATCATGGAGGATGGGACTCTCCGTATCACCAACATCTCCAAATCTGACGGAGGCAGGTTCACATGTTTGGCCAGAAACCATTTTGGGACATCCAGCAGTGCGGGGACGCTGTTGGTGAAAGGTATTTCTTTATTTTTTTCTCTCTCCACAGGTTATCACTACTGTACCTTTTTTAAGCCACGGGTTTAAACTTTTGTTAAGGGAAAAAAATAGTAGCTCAAGCATGAAATTGATAATGAAATATATAGCCGTTTTATGTTCCCGCCGGTTTGACAGACGTATAAGTCATCCATGGTTTTGTCAGCTGTGAGTTATTGTGCATGTAGCGGAGTGGGGCAAACCACCGCCGTCTGTAGCTGTGACTGAGGAATATTTTGACACTAACATTTAATTTAAAAAGAGCTGCTGTAGCATTTTCAGATTTGGGGTTTTTAAATAATGATGATTATGGGGAGGGAGTTCTCTTTCTCCCTTTCTAGTTGACATTGTGATTGCAGTGTGTTTAATTATTCATTACTGAGTTATGAGAGGCATTCGCTTCCTAAGTGAAGTTATTTAAGGTCACTTAATTACACTGATAGAGCAGAATCTATCTCACTATTATGAGCAAATTAAGCTTTATTACATTCTTCATTTTGCTGGATTTTATAGATATACCTCACTATACGTGCAGTGACAAATAATGCTCCCTTTTTTCCTCCCGTAATGCCGTAGAGCCTACCAAGATTATAGTCCCACCTTTGAGTCTGGACGCCACCGTGGGACAGAGCGTTGTGCTGCCATGCGAGGTGTCCAGTGATTCGTCCCTGAGTCCCATCTTCAAGTGGTTTTTCAACGGGAAAGCCATTGATTTCAGCCGGCAGGAGCACTTTGAGATGATTGGAGGGGTATGTAGAATATGGCTGAACACTCGTTCTTTGGGATTTTAGGCAAAGAAAATCAGCGCCAAGAGTTTGACCTACATCGTTTTTGTTTTTTTTAAAGCAAGAGCTGATATTGAAGCTCCTGAGAGCGCTGCTTTTCTGCCACTTCATATCTATGATAGTCTATGATATTCATATATAAAAAGATCATAATATTTCAGTGTGCATTGAATTTTACTGAATGCTTCTCAACCATCTAATTCTTCATCAAAACCTGGATTAAAAATATATGAATTTAATGTATTACCAGGAGACCCACTGTAGCTATTTGATGACAGTGAAACATTAATGTGTAATGACATCACAGAGAAACAGATGACTCGTCATCTTAAAGGAATAGTTTGATATTTTTGGAAATGTGCTTATTTGCGTTTGATGAGAGATGATTAATATCATTCTCATGACTGTGCATTAAAGGGGGATCTAATAGCAGAAATGGAATATAATATTCATAACTATGTTTTCATATAATCACCTGAAACTAAGAATTGGGTTTTTGTTAGCTTAAAATAAGCCGTTTACAGTAGCCCAGAAGAGACAAACCAAACACTGGCTCTAGAGAGTGTTTTCACGTTTTTACGTTACCTGAAGGTCACCATAGTTCTCCGACACGCTTGTGAATCTGCGGTAACGTGAGCCGCCGACTGCAAAACCGTAGTACCGCCAGCCGCCGTCTGACTTCCGTTGCTCCTAAAGTAGTATTATTATGGTATGGATGGCCTCTGAGCGAGACGAACAGTGTTACCACGGTTTTGTACTCGGTGGCTCACGTTACCGCAGTCTTGGAAAGGGAGGAGTGAGCGGAGGGGTACTCAGTTGGTTGCAATCTGCAACCACACCACTAGATGCCGCCAAAATCCTACGCACTGTACCTTTAAGTGTGTAGCTGGGGCCAAGAGGCAGTTATAGCTTCGCTCAGCATAAAGACTGAAAACGGGGAAACAGCTAGCCATGGCTTTCTCCAAAATTCCAAATTAAAATTCATTAATTAAGATGCTATATCCCTTTTTGTTCTATCAGCACGAAAAGCAATGTAAAAATGTCAATTTGTGGTTTTAGAGGGAGTTACGTGTGTCAAAAATACCCCAGCACATTGTTGTGTTGTGGACATAGAAAGCCCACATTATAGCCCACGTACAGTGCGTTTACCCACAGCAGCGCATCAGGACGTGCTGGAAAGTCACTGCACTTGGCTGTTTGCTGAGAAATAGTAGCAAATTGTTGTTTTTATGTTTTCGGATTAAACAAAGGAGATATTAGAGGAATAGTTCGGCATTTTTGAAAACATGCTGATTTGCTTTGAAGAGTTAAGCAATGAGAAGATACCGCTCTCATGTCTGTCTGTGGCTAAAGCTAGCAGCCGGTTAGTATAGCACATATAAAGACTGTAAACGGGGATAGAGCTAGCCTGGCTCTGTCGAGAGGTAAAATCCATCCAGTACCTCTAAAGCTCACTAATTAACATGTTATATCATGTTTGTTTAATTTGTGCAAAAAAAAGAAGTGTAAAAACAACATTTGCAGAGGGAGGGGTTATGTACCGGACTGTGTTTTGGCTCTTTGGTTTCTGTTCTGATTAAACAAAGGAGATATAATGTGGTTATTAGTGAGCTGGATAGAGCCAGGCTGGCTGTTTCCCCATTTCTAGCATTTATGCTAAGCTCAGCTAAGCTGCTGAGCTTAATATTTAATGGACAAATATAAATGACAAACAGTTTCTTTAATTAGCAGAGGCAATAATGAATTGCCTCCGTTCTTTATGCTGAATGAATGACAGTATCAAAGCACCAAGGGAATAGTTGTTTTAGGGTTACCTTTAAGTCCACGTGTCGGAAACGGTGTACACTTTACTGAGAGATGTCAGCTGATATTACTGTGTGTTGTGTGTCTGAGGGAAAAAACCTGTAAACAGGGATGACATTTCTCCATCCCGCAGGTGATCTCACGATATGAGCAAATCAATCAATTTCTCCCCGAACAAAAGAGCCGAAATGTTTGTAATTACAAGATTTACGCTCCCTGTGATCGAGCGCACCAGGCCCACTGAAGTCGCCGTACAGCTCTGACATTTCCACAGTGAACATAATCACAACAGCTGCTTAACTTCGCCTTCGCTTTTCACACAAAGGGACTGATTTCTGAATTGCTGTATTTTGCTGGGAAAAAAAAAAGTTTTGAAAGACATACGTGTGTGTGGGCGCAGAGCCATTCATTTGAGCCGTAAGGGTAACAACAAACACCGGTTCCAAAGGAAAAAAACTGTTTCAAAACAAGTCATTTTTGCGTAGCCTTCCTTACAATGCAAAGCTGAATTAATTTGTTTTGCTAGACTGTCATGTCATCTTTTCTTTCTTAGTAGTCCTGTGGTGAATTCACCCAAGATTCTTTTGTGGAGGATTTCCACAAAAATGTTATGTGTTCTGAGGATTTTCCATACTTCTGTTTTTGACTTTACTACTTTTGGTGTTTTTCTCTTCCTCTGCGAGACTTTTATATGAATGTGTCTTTGTCATCAGGGATTTGCAGGTGACCTGATGGTGAGGAACATTCAGCTAAAGCATTCTGGGAAGTACGTGTGTATGGTACACACTGAAGTTGACACTGTCTCAGCAGCAGCAGACTTAATTGTCAGAGGTATGCCTCTTCCTGCTTGTCATTTTGTACAACTCCCTATGGAGGTTTTCAGTTTCTTGTGTGTGTTTCTTAACATTATGACACACACACACACACACATCTCACTGCTGTCAGATAAGAGCTGTATCACCAAGATGTCAGGTTTTCAGAGAATTTCAGAGAAAAACAGCTTTAATAGACGCTCAGATTGACAACCAATGAACCTTTTGAAAATAATTATTCTGTTTTTAACCCATGGGCTCTATGATCATCACACTTAAAGAGATACAGGTAAGTTACCCCGAAAGCTTCAGGGCTATCCAGTAAGATCAGACACCAGCTTCATGCTAGAAAAAAAAAAAAACACTTTCTAAAGTAAGTTTTCAACCCCCATATATTCTGTGGAGGACATCTTTGATGTTGAGACGTGGGCACGTCTCAAATAACTTTACACACATATTTGAGATTGAGGTGCTAAGCAACAGTGATTCATTCCATTCAATAGTACCACGTGACTTTTGATGCGTCATTTTGGATTTTCAGTCTTCTTTTTAGTTTGTTAGCGAGTATAATGTGATCCTTTACTCAAAAAGGTTATAATTTACCTATTACTTGTTTAACATTAGTTATAGACCGGTGTTCGAAGTCGACTTTGATTTATTTGTCACGTAATTTTTTTTACTTAAGTAACGCCACTTCCAGAGTTATTTTAACCCAAACCACAATCTTTTCCTAAACCTCACTAAAGTAGTTTTGTTGCCGAAACCCCACCAAGTAAGACAGAAGTTTATTTTGAAACGACTGGACCGAAAATTGATACGTGCATCACGTGTTGCTGGACATTCATAGGAAAACGCACGAAAAATGAGGAACAACTTTTCGTAAGAAATTATACGAACGTTGTATGAGAATATATTGACCCCTCTAGCATCAGTTTTGTACATGTCAGGGAAGGTGTGTCAGTTTCCGCTAGTTACATGCATAGTGTCTTTTCAAAATAAACTTCAAAAATAGGTTTACAGATTGGCAGATTTAGTTTCTAGGTTTACTTACACAAGAACAAGATCGTGGTTTGGGTTGAAATAGGTATGCTTGTTACGTACCGTAACTGTAGAATACGGAAGTTACGCAACAAAACTACGGTAAAATAGGTCAGCGTTGACTTTGTTTAACATGAGACACAAACAGCTGTCTCCTGGGAGAAAGTCCTTTTTTTGTTTGACTGACTCGCTCTTTGTACTACGTCAGTTGCTCTGACCATCTAATAATGACTCGGATGGGTTTACGTTGGAGTTAGTTGAAAGCCCAGTGTGTCTCATACAGATGCTACTGACTGGCGCTCTTTTAATCACGTCATCTTGTTGCGGCTTCTTATTCTGCAATGGTTTAATGGCATCTGATTCATCCATTTTGAATGTTATCAGCTGATTGAATGGGCGTTATTAGCGCCGCGGTAATCACTACCATTCTAATGCTTCAGATGGGCCAAACTGCACCTACCCCGTTGTGAAAGTGAAAGTCTAACTTAACGTTGTTAATTGAAATACTTGGTTAGGTTTAGGAAAAAATCGCAGTTTGGGTTAAATTAAATACACTCGCTACTTAAGGTAAAATAAATCGACGTTAACTTTTTCCTTTGCTCCCGTCATAATTACTACGGCCACTAGAGGTCAGTGTCGTCTTCTTATACTCGTATCGATGTTCAACCATATAAGTAGATGATAACGGCCTACTGAACCCACTAGTAGGTGTAGCAGGCCCTTCTAACCCATTATCTATGAGCCTGATAACAGCTGGTAACGCCCATTCAATTGGCTGATAACATTCGAAGCGGGTGTCTGATTGGAGAATTGGCGCCACCAGCTGTTCATCTTGACTCCTAACATTCAGCAGTGGATGGAAAAGCACTTTTTCTGGAAATTCAGTGAACGTTTGTGATGTTTTTCATATTTTTATGGTGTTGATTCTAAAAAAGCTTTCACACTTGTCAGATGGCGTGGTGTCATGATTATCTTCTCAGCACGGCTCACAAGTTTTCTCCATTTTGTTTTAGCAAAGAGAAAAATAACAGCCCCTGATAGGGCAACAGGGTTCTATCAGCACTAATGGGTTGATAAAATGTTTTAGCTTGTGTTGTAATCACAAAGTCTATCCTGAAAGTGCGAGGTTGTGTGTGCCAAGACAACTTCCATAAACAAGGACACCTGCTGTTTTCATTCATGAAGGCGCAGCGCACTACATTATGCTCCAAAAAGGTTATGGAATATAAATTGGAGGGGTGTCGTGATGAATTTGTATGTTCTCAGCCAGTCGCACTAGTGGCCTGATCCCTTTTACTGTAAACTGTTGCCAATCACAGCCAGTCACCCATGATTGAAATAGATAACCAAATGGAGAGGAAAATAAGGCTGTTGTCTGGGAGGTTCAGATTGGCAAAGCATGACATCGAGAGTCGGCAGCCAAAGTCAGACGATGCAGCTTTTACACGCGGATTGTATGTTTCTACGTGCATAATCTGAAACCAAGCATTGTTGATACCCAGTGATCTTCTTCCAGCAGCAGGTAGTCCCGCTGAGGGCTCAGCGCTACTTTTGCAGATTTGTGGGCTTAGCGGGGAAATCTCCCGGCCTGTTTGTTTGATGTTGCTGCTTTTCCTAATTTCAACAAGATCTCAATTGAAAATCCTGCCTTGTTGTTTTTCTAAATCCCTGGTCATTAATGATCTCCGATGAATGGTTAGTTAGTTTGGGCAAGGAGAGCTTTTTCTTTATTTTCTTTCTTGGTGAAGGCACACGCCTCTCCAGGAGAGAAATAGAACTACTAGTAACACTTCATGATTCACCTGAACATTCATTCTTTCATGTAGTTTAACAATTGCATATCTTTTTTTCATGAACAGGGAAGTGATAATGTTATATCACAGTTTTATTTATTTATTGTGTGTTTTGTTTTGCTTTTTATCCTCATCAATACTCTCCTTGTTTTTATTCCTGCTATTATTTCCTTTATTTTTTTTTTTTTCTAATTTACCATAATTTTTACTTTTTCACTATAAAATATATAGATATTGTAGGAATGATATACGTATGAACAAGATTGTAAATGTATGTTAACTGCACTCCTGCAATTAAGTATTACAAAAAATTTGAAGAGTGGGGATATTTTAAAATTTGAATTTAGTTGAACTTTCTGTCGACTGTAAGTAAACCCATAGTGTAGATGGTCTGACCTCAGTGAACCGCACTACTCGGTGTATTGATTAGACTGGTGCTCCCAATAGGACCCATTATATATCTCCACTTGTTAGCTGAGTTATGAATCACTTCTGAGTCTGCCATGGCTAACCTGAAGTGACTCCATTTGATTTGGCTGCTGTTGTGCAGAGAGGCTGACGTCTGTCCTTGTTTCTGGGTGTTGCAGGACCTCCCGGTGCCCCGGAGGGCCTGGTAGTGAGTGACATTACCGACACCACTGTGAAACTGTCCTGGGGCTCTGGACATGACAACCACAGTCCTGTTACCATGTACATGCTACAGGCTAGGACCCCCTTCTCTATAGGCTGGCAGACTATGAGAACAGGTAACAGCTGCTTATTTTCAATTCATGGAAGTCAATACTGAGGATTTACACTGCACTATGTGAGTCTGTGGTCATAGGAGACTTACTGTCTCTCTCAGATGCAAATTATTTCTGTTTAGTGACAAGTTTAACTGACAAAAATTAGCTAAAATGTTATTTCATAAAATATCTGAGGTTTTTTATAGTAAATTTACAACATTAATCTAAATAATTCAGATTTTTTTTCTCAGATTATTACCCCTCTCCCCTAGCGCCATTCTTTTTTACCTACAATGGCCCTAATATGCTGACCCTGATGACATCATAAAAGTTGTTTTTCGCAGATTTTAAAGTTCCCTTCAGCAACACAGAGGACATTATATATTATATATATTCACAGGTAGAGTAGTAGTCTTTGTTACATGTGATATAACTGATGTTCATGTGTAAAATCGGTGGAGTGCCCCTTTAAGTTTACGTTTTTTAAAAGACTTGTGACCAACATATGAACTAATTGGGACATTTTACAGTTGAAAAATCAACTTGCTGTTGCTCTCTGGTGGAAAAACTATGTTATGGATACACAGCAAACATCATTTGGGCATTTCAGTACTGCAATGTCCTGTTATCAGCTGATGACACAGATATATCTGAGATAAGCTACAGTAATTGGCCCGGCCAGTTTATCAGTCGAGCTCTTGTTCAAACAGCTATGTGTGCTAGTTTGGAGGAAAACACGTGCCCTTGGTTCATACAAGTAAAAACATTTGAACATAAGTTTCTGTTTATTAGGTTTTGCATCAGCTACAGTGTCAATAGTTGGAACCAGCAGTCCTGGTGTCCACACCAAACACAGAAACAGCAGTCAGAGGTCAATTACAGACACAATCAAGTATTTCAAATGAATGCAATCCACTTCTGTGAAACTAATAATATTCAGTTTTTTTAGACACTATGTCAAAAGGCTTTTCAACTTAGACTGTAGTGAGTGGTTCTGCTGTGTTATTATGAAATGTATTTGTATTATTACAGGGGATAAGAGGGGATGAACAGAGTATTAGAAACACATGTATCACTAATCTCTGTTGATGAAGAGTGAAATGGCATTAGAGGCCTGTATTATAGCTTATTAACTGCCTTTATGTCCTTTCTTTTTCTGATTATTTGTATCTTTTGTTTGCCTGTGTAGGTCTTTAAGTTGTTAATGCTTGGTTATATAAAGTCAGTATGAATATATATTATTATAAATATTCCTTATACTCAATACTCCTAGTGAAATGCTCTCCCATCCGTGACCTCAACCCGGGTTTATTTAAGATAAAAACACAACAAGCTGATTGCAGGAAAATGTTTATGTCAGTAATGTCAGTCACATTAACTGAAGCATAAACACGAACTTCTGACAGCTTATTAATTGTATTTATTAATTGCATTTATGTGTAAAATCTTATCATGAATCTGTCTATATCCGACTCTATCCACAGTAATTGCATAGCGTGTACTGAACGTACTGTTATTGGAATAGTAGTAAGAGATTTACAAATGTCACCATTTCATTTGCATGTACTTCGCTGGTTTGTGAAATGTTTTTATTATATTTGTTGGAGACAAAATGTGAAATGTGCCAAAGTAAAACAAAAAAAAACACATCTCAATTCTGAATTCTTTAATCCTAGTTCCTGATTCTGTGCCTGGACAGATGATGCATGCGACAGTGAAAGATTTGAACCCCTGGGTGGAATATGAATTCAGGGTGGTGGCAATCAATAGTGTTGGTGTCGGTGAACCCAGCACGCCATCCAAACAGATTCGAACCAAAGCAGCAGGTATCCTCTCAATTTGTTGTCTGTCTTCGTAACAAATTCATCAGTCCCACTTGGGAAATGTAATTTAACTGTTTCCTTCAGTGCTCCCTGCGATGTTACTCATTTCAAAATCTGTTGTGTGTTTTCATGCCAATACTGTGATTACTCAGCCACATGCAAAAAGAATCGAATTACACTTTTAAATATTTAAGTATCAACACTGAGCTTGTGTATGTCAGCACTCTTTAACGTGATTAATAGTTGCATCAACAGGAAAAAAATGTGACCTATCCGCACATGAGGTATCGACATGAAAGTGTCTATTCCGAGCTGAGTAATTCCATCCCGCTGGTTGAATCACAAGGGAACAAGTTTCCCGTTGTGCCTCACACATGGGGCTGACATACGGTGCTCGGCTAATAACGTCAGCGTACGCGGGCGGTAATGCCGCTGTCAACAACAAAAAAACAAACTTCTCTGCTGTGTGATTAACCTGTTTTATGTAAATAAGAAGACCTCATTCGAAGCTGTGTGCTTTATCAGAATCCTCTGCACCTGCTTAAGACATCAGCATCCAAACGGAGGGATGATTAAGTTTCCTTTGTGCCTGTTTAGTTCCCAAGGTTGCACCAGTTAATGCGAGTGGCGGCGGAGGAGCTCGAGGAGAACTTGTCATCATGTGGGAGGTAAGAGGATCATGTGCATTTCTGAGTGGGCATTCATTGTGACCGAGCAGTCTTTGACGAGAATGGACTTCTGGCAGAGTTAGTGTGTCTGCAGTGGCCTGGCTTCAGTGAGATGACTTTTAATTAAAGGCAGGGCTTTTCTGATTTGCTGCCCCCCCCATCCCCTATCCCCCTGTTGTGTAAATCAAAAAGAAGATATGGAGCTAGTGCAAATTTCACACGTGTAAATCTAGAATTAGGTGACAACTTTACATTCTCTGGATGTGGTTCAAAGTGCAGAAAGATGCTGCATCGGTACCTTTGCTCAACAGGCATAAAACACTATTTCTACTTTACTTTTTTACACCTCCCCTAATTCAATTTCTGCTCACAGTTGTTTGGGTCAAAGGCGTAACTTTTCTGTTCCTCTCTCAGCCTGTTCCAGAGGAACAGCAGAGCGGAGAGGACTTTGGATATGTCGTGGCTTTCCGCCCACGTGGCAGCAGCACCTGGATCCAGACAGTGCTGGCATCGCCTGACGCATCGAGATATATTTACAGGAACGACAGCATCGCGCCCCTGTCCCAGTTTGAAGTGAAAGTGGGAGTCTACAACAGCATGGGAGAGGGGCCGTTCGGCCGCGTCGTCATTGTGTTTTCTGCAGAAGAAGGTGAGCGCGTTCCCCTGTACACGCTGCAAATAAAGTTGATCATGCTCAAGAAATGTACCCTTAATTGCAAACATGCATAATTCATGATCTATTCTATTTAGAGCCCTCTGAGGCGCCGTCGAGAGTTTGGGCCCGCGCTGTGTCAGCCTCTGAGATCGAAGTGTACTGGGAACCAATTCCCCCCGGGTCCAGCAGCGAGAAGATCATCGCATACGAGGTATGAAAAAGAAAAAGTTGAAATAATAGTGCCACAAGGAATATTCAAACAAGGAGTAGACATTAATCCCAGAATGACTGACAGTACAATAAGCTGGTGTTCATTTGAATAGAACCGCCGGTGGCGACAACGTGGAAATATTCTGACACTGAAATACTGCAAGTGTTGGAGCGGCAGATTTTTCACGGGCTAATCTAAGGGATGAAGAGAGGTCTGTTGGCAGCTGTTCCAGTCTCAAAAAGACCTCAATACTAAGGCTGTCTGAGAGCTTCTATTCCCGATAATAAATAAATAAATGAAAGTGTGAACATCATACATCACTATCCTGTACAACAAACACTCTCCTGGGATTTGGCTGTGGAAAACCTGGATAAAAATAACATTCTCTTCTAAAGCCCGGGTATTTTATATGGTGGGGTATGCCCAGGTGGCTTGACCTCTGCTGAGAAGCTTTGAGGTCATTGCCAGTGTTTGGTGCACACATTGTTGAGACACGGGTTTGAAGCACCATGATGGCTGTTTGAGAGCGAGACAGAGCAGTTTAGCTGAGCTGAGACTAATGTTTGCATGAATATTCATGCTGAAATAGGGCAAATCATTTTAAACTTTTGCAGCTCCTTCACAATATAAATGTATTTTTACAATTTTTTATGTTGACAAATATTTAGTTCATCATTATTTGTATATTCTTATCTAGAAAAACATAAACACATAATATTTCACTGTAAGACTTATGTTATCAAAGATCCCATATTGTAGAAAATTTGTCTTTTTTATGCCTCAGTGTGTCCGTCTGTCCGTCTGTCCGTCTATCTGTCCGTCTATCTGTCCATCTGTCCGTCCCCTTCTTGTGAATGCGATATCTCAGGAACGCCTGAAGGCAATTTCTTTAAATTTGGTAGAAACGTCCACCTGGACTCCAGGATGAACTGATTAGATTTTGGTGGTCAAAGGTCAAGGTCACTGTGACCCCACATGCATCCCATTCTTATGAACGTGATAACTCAGGAAGACCTGGAGGGAATTTCTTCAAATTTGGCACAAACGTCCACTTGGACTTGAGGATGAACTGATTCAAATTTGGTGGCATATCTGTGGAAAACACATTGAGAGGACAGCTACAGGGCACCACAACTTGGTGAAATTTGATTGGACACAAATTTGCTGTTGTGGTAACTCCACACTATTGACCTTAAAGGGACTGTATGTAAGTTTGTACTCGTATAAATGTGTTTTAATGTTTTTTTATTGCCAATGTGTGAACAAGTTGCAACCTAACCTAAGAAATTAAACCTTCTGTGACTTTCTGGGTTCCCTCTATCAGCCTGTAGACTGCTTTTAATGTGAAGAATGGGGGACGTTTTTACCAGGAAAACCTAACGAATGTGACGTCATGCGCGCTCACGAGTGCCTTTACTCTCTTCAGCTCCGCTAAATGTGCAATGATAGCTAACGTTTGGTTATAAATGGAGTCCCCTAACGCCAACAAACAACCAGCTCCCACCACAAACTCAACGGACGCACAAAAAAAAACAAAGTTATATCTATTGAAGCCCGTCTTGCACAGCAGGAATGTGACCAATGTCGGGGGAAAACTAGTATCAACATCGACCAGGCCTCCAATTCATGGAGGACCCTTTGTTTGGTCAGTTAACATCAATGCCAAGCATGTGAAATATATAGTGATATTGTGGTTTTAGCTGTTAATGTTGCTAACGTTAATCATCATGATGCCTGTCAATCACGTTCAGTCTCGTGTGTGTCGCCTCACTGTTTTGACCGATGCACTCTTGTGCGAGCAACAGGACGCTAATTGTTGTTGACTTAACGGCAACTTAATGGTGTCACTGTTAACAAGCAATTTCTGATTCTCACTTACAGCCCCTTTAACCCTGTGCTTCTGGGCGTGACCCTGAAAAGCCAGAGATAACACTGTTCTGGTGTGTGATTTTGGCCAGGCTCCCAAGAGACAGTGTTTTTCCAGAGGATATGACTCATTAAGGATTTTATATTGGCTAGAGTGACAATTTGGCTCGTTCCGTTGCAATTAGACTGAGGGGGGCAATTAACGAACATCTCGAGTGTGTAAGTAAACAAAATGCCTCAATATCCGTAACTTCACCTTGCTCTTTGTAAATAATTGTATACATTATAATAATAATAGTATAATCTACAGTAATGCAGTTGAACGCACGGACTGATTCAGTCTATTAATGCCCAACTCTGCAGACTACCACAGTTATTTTTCAAAAACAGGTTCTTCACATATTCTAAAGTTGTTCCTGACACTAAGACTTCTTCACCCCTCCAGTACACTACGTTCCTTTCAGCTGTCAGGGAGATGGTCACCAGGTTCACTGACAAGTATACCCACAATAACTGATGGCCACTTGGGGGACAGTGGAAACAAGCTATAAACACTAAAATTGCATGTAATCTGTTTTTAAGATGATATGGCAAACAGCTGTTTGCGTTATTGTCGTGTTAACTTTGACAGCCCTATAATTTAATTTAACTTAACCATTTGGCAGTACCTCCACAGCCCACTAGGTGGCGCTCTGAGGCCCACTGCTGGTGAATAGCTGCTCTCACATGTCTGCTTGATGTGTTAGAAGCTGATAAATACACATTCAAGCCAGCCCTGGCTGTTGCTGAAGACAATTAGATGAGGAGTGGTGTGATCGATGCATATAAACCACACTAATAGCAGATCAGGAAAAGTAACTTTAAAGTTGAATACTGAAAGAAATACCATATTCAGCTGCAGATTGGAGGTGCCCTGAGGTCACATCTTACCTAACTGCATCACCACGACAACGATACTATTTTTCTTCTCCCTCTCTCCTCAGTGTCATTGTTGTCATATACCACTTTGAATGGAACAGCTGTTTGAAAGGTATGAGAGAAGTAATTGTGAAGTGACTCGCTGAGAGGATAATGACTCATCACCACACCCTTCAATTTATCCTCCGCTTCACCCAACCTCTTGGTTCACGGCGCTGCTTCGACTATATGAACGAAAATAGCAGGAGCCCTTGGACCTAAATACAGCTCACAGTGTTAACAGACTGAGAAACGTATAACATTCTTCAACACCTCAACACTTTGAACCACTAACTTTTGAGGCTGTCTGCTTCACTATCAAAACTATACACCATCATATAAAAGTGTCTGACCGTGGCAGGATTAACCTGTTTGAGGGCCCCAGGGCAAAAGTGTCCTGCTCTGTCTAAGTCCATCAGATCCCTCGCACACAGCAGACTACACACGGCAGCTTCATTATTTGCCCAGACACCAACCAGCCCTCACATGATGGAGGAACACTACACAACCTCAGGTTAGTTAAATGTGGTCAATATCATTTTATTTTGGAGTATGCACCATGTGAGCACAATATAAACTAAAATAATACAGCTTGTAAAACTAGATTTTGACACAAGAAGGTCAAACATAGTTAGTTAAAGATAGGATCGATGTAGAAAAGCTAGCAAAATTTGAAATAAGCATCGCCTCAGAAGCTCCGTCTAAACCCACCCGCTCCCCTCGTGGCTCCTTCCAAGGCAACGCCCCCCCATACACACACACACGCACACACACACACACACACACACACACACACACACACACACACACATGCACAAGCAACGCCGCATCGTAACTACTTCACAGACACAGAGCGGAGAGAGGACCTCAACTCAACAACGCTACCTCATGACAAGTAACCGCGGCTGTGCTACTTGTTGCTGAGTTTTCTCTTCCATTCTCCAGTAAACTTGCGGCGGCGACGCACTTTGAGTTCAGTCTGGTGCACGTCAAGGGCAGATTACGAGCAGGGAGGCAGGGAGGCATCTGATTGGTTCTTTCCAAGCGGACCGCGAGGCAGTGATTGTTAGATTTTTACAGGATTACAGCAGCTACAGATGACGGCTTTTTCAGAGCTCATCGGTAATGGATCGCTGTCGGGTTGTAAAGACCTCCTATATGGGTATAGGGTCCTTGCCTGGGAACCAGACAGGTCCTCCATCTCCTGTTTTATTTGCTCTTGCAGATGAGTCTGGACAGATTTCTAGCCACTTGAGATCTGACAGGCCAATCACGACCATTTTTGAGACGATGACTGTAAAGAGGAGCAATGTTGAGGCATTTTCAAAAACAGCTTAGATGTCTGCAGCTGATGCTGAACTTTCTGTTGAAACCCCGATGGTGTCAGTATCAAACAAACTCAATTTGTTTTTTTTTTTCAAATATTTTAGTAGAATGAGTAAAAACACCTTTTATCTTCAAATTGTGATGATAAAAACAGGCATATTGATGCTACAACATCACAGCTCATCTCTGGTTTACATTTTTCTGTCGGTCTACGCTACGTCAGAAAAAATGTTGGCATTGTTCGTTTCTGCAAAACCACGGTATACGTTTCATGAATAGGTTTCATATCTGCCTCGTAAACACACAATGGCGTCACAAATAGGTATCAAAACCACTATTGTCACAGGTTTAATCAACTGCTTAACCAACTTAATCAACTGCTACGTTTGTACATGGAAAACTAAACTAAACGGGACACGAACGAATAGCTGATTGTACCCTTGCCCACTTTGCCTGGTTGGTAATCCAGCCTTATTTCTGACTGAGACTTGGACAGTAATAGTTTAAATGTTACCAAAACAACCTTCCCTCACTTTAACTTCACTAAGCCCTGCGTCCCTCCTTTACTATTGCTACACCTCTCAAGCTGTCCGTTCTAGCAATGCACCGTTTACAGTGATTGCAGTGGCATATTTACCACTCCAAATGTGTGGGGATTTTTAGAGAGAAAAGGTCCTTGATTTCAGTCAGAAGTAGACAAAAGTAGACTTTTCATTTTTTGCTGAAATGACAACTGTCGCTGGCAGATTTTATTACATTTGAATGTATCCGGCTGACTCTTCTAAAAATGAGAGACCTTGAAAAGCGTCACTAGCGAGCATGCTCACCAGGTTCATGTAGAAAACGTGGAAATAAAGGAGAAGCAAATTATACCTAGTCTGTATACCTGTATATCTAGTATAAAAATCTATATTATATCATTCTAACATAGAAACCTTTCAGATGTTTACTGCATCATGAATTACTGGCACAAAATAGACAGGTCAGATGTTGGCATGCTAATGTTAGACGGCTTTCATTAGAGCAGATAAACCCACTGCTGAATTCCTCACTCTTGTATTTTTCGAGTTTTGAAAAGGCTTTAATAAAAAAGACACAAGTCTCCAAACTCATTCAATGCAGAGTATCACTTTTACCACACCGCTCCAGGCACACTCCCTTTGCATACGGAGAAATCCAAAGCTTAACAAGCCTGTCATCCCTAGTTACAGTTGCTAAGCTACGATTGGACAATCGCTGTTTGGGGAAGGTGGTTTAGCAAACGGTCAATTTCCTTTACAATATAGGAATCGTTAGGGGAGACAACAGAACAGCTGCAGCACCAAAAACAACTTTCTGAAGAATTTCCTAAATGATTAGGCACATTTTGACTTTGTGATCATTATATATATATTTGGTGCCTTCAGCTGTTGTGCGGATAATTCAGGGAGCTCTGCTGTCAGCAGGTTTATTGGCAGGACAATCCAGTGCAAATTTCACACCTGATAATTTCTGTTTATGCTTCATATTTATTTCTGTTTATGTTTCATATTTATTTTATTATGCACAGCATCAGATAATTCTCTGAAATGTAGGCAATGCACATCCACTCTTGATGTATTACTGTTTGATACTTCAGGCTAAATCACCCTCTCTTCTGAAAATGTCTCCACCAGGTTCAATACAAACATGTAAAAATACTATTTAAATATCTGTGCTTTCCACACACAAATATTATTATTATTGTTCAAGCCCTGGTGGTATGATGCACTTTCCTGCTACTGTCTCCATAAGACTTTAAGATGCAGCAACACGGCTTAAGTCTCCTCAGACTCGTCTCTTTCATCCCTCTTTGAGTGTGTGTTTGGATTCATCGTAGCAGATGTGATGTTCAGAACTCTAAACTTCTTCTGCTCGGGTGTTTTAGGTATCTTCCC